>JAHFWF010000159.1:245000-504962 GCA_022545495.1 Chrysanthemum lavandulifolium
GTGTTTATAAATTTGATAATGGGTTTGAGTTGGAAATTTAATCTTTTTGTGGATTGGTTATGTTTTGAAGCAAAAGGTTGTGGATGTTGCAAGGGTCACGTCAACAAGAAGCTTGATGAATCAAGGTAATTTCAATGATTTTAGCTTTTAATTTTGATAATGGGTTTGAGTATTTTTAATTTTTATATGGCACTACCATTAAACCAATTTTGTTGAATTAAGGTACTTTCAATGATTTTACCACCCATGGATTTGTGTCGGGTGAAAGGGGGTAAGATTGGCGGATTGGTAATGACTCATTTAAACATCGCATTGTATGGGTATAGGGAAAGTGGCCATGGATCTGATGTTAGCTCTGCTGTTTATAAACCCTTTTGCTAAAAGTTTTGCGACATTTACATTTAGCACACTTCATATCTAATAATAAGCTTAGTCACAGTACAAAACCCTGTTTATGGTTCACATTTGTTTTGGCCTTTGTTTATATCCAACTTGCACGTATCACATAAAAAATGGAATGAGTACGTGCTTATGCTTGGCCTTTGTCTTTTATACATGTGCGTTCTGCTTTTGACTGATTAACATGTGTAGACATTGCCTTTTTTCATTCCACTGTCCGATAATTTGCATTAGCTCAGCCCAATAATTTTTTACTTCATTGCTGTATATAAGTTATCAATTGCATCACTTCATAATATACTTTTTTATGATATCTTTATCGAACAAATCTACTGTTTGACATGATCCTTTTTATGTTTTAATAATTTTTTATTTGTTAGATTATACACTTATGAACAAATTATGCATGACTTTGATCATTTAAAGTCTTCATATTCAAGCGTTTGGATATAATACTATAACGCATGTCATGTGGTTATGACTTGGTATACTTGAATCAATTATAGAGAAGAAATATGTAAGTTAGGGGTTGAAGCTTGAACTATTTTTGTTTAATTCACACTTGCAAAGCAGAATGCAATTAAAAAGTTTTATTAATTATTTATCATAGTTAATACAAACTAATCATAGTTTTGTTCATTGTCATCATGTTGCATCTTATATATCAAAATATCATGCTTGTTTGCAAAATTATGAGCCTTGATCGTTTTTGCAAGCTATGAATAAAATTATGAGCCTTGATCGTTTGATTCGAATAAAATTTAGAATGGGTACACTTGATGATATTAATCATTTGCAAAGTAAGATTTGAAAAGTCAATTCTATACAATCCTGCATCTCATCTCAGCTTGATGATTTTTTATAGTAATAGTTAATTCCGGTGACTTAGCAGGACCGTTTTCTTCCAAAACTACGGTCTCTAAATTTTAGTATTTTCTCTCCAATACACTCTACATACACACTCTACTTTTAGTTTTTTTAATTGGTTGATGCAATCTTCACTTGATAATGTCTAATTATTGAATGGTTATGCTCATATAAATGTGTATTATTCGTACTTCTTGGCCAGATTTGATGAATTTGGAAAGCTTGAACATGGATTCATGTAGCATTCGAGGATGATAGCATATTGTATCTAACAACTGTTCGATTGGATGACACGGAACAAGGTGGGAACTTCATTGATCTGGCCGGTTATGATTTGTAGACGTTGGTTCAGGTAACCAGTTGTGTAATCCATTTTCATCTATCATTAATTTTCTATTCGGGTAACTATTGAAGTTTCTTATAAATTTAAATATGAGTGGTTGTAATCAATAGTAGATAATGTCATATGGCTTGCTCGTCTCGAGATCTGACGCAAAACGCTTTGTACTACACGAGGCAATGGAGTACATACACTTTCTTCACGATCAAGTAAAGGTTTTCCACTTCCCATGTCACTATCCCTCCTTTCTTTTATAACTCGGTATCTTTGATTGTTATATCAAAATAATCTTGAATTGCATAGTTTAAATAGCACGGGATCGACAACACCAAATCATATGACCCATTATACAAGCTTTTGAACCTTGGTTGTTGCTTTTGTGCCTATGACATCCGTTCACTTTATCGGTTCACTTTCAAATGAAAGAAGCATGATTTACAACATATGACCTCGGTTCGTTTGTGCTCTTTTATCACTGTTAATGATTAAAGAGGCTCAAAGTTTCTATTAATCCGTTAGTTGGGAGTATTGATGCCTTTGGGAGCTATGACAACAAGATATTTCGGTGTTTAAAGTAGCTAATCCAGACTGGTTCTATATCCATGATGCTTGCCAAACATCACCTATGGCGTGAGTGTAGTGGGATAGGCCAGCTGGACTAAATCTAGGCGGTGACTCGGCCGGAATCACTCATACGAATCATCGCAACATTGCGATCATCCTCTTTCCACTTGGAACACTTCATGTACACCCAATCTTCTTTTTCTATCTTTGCTTATACTTCACATAAAGTCAACAAATTTTGTCAACAATTTACACAAAGCAATGAATATAGTCAAGACTTTTGACTTTCATAAACTTAATTTAATCATAAATTCAAAGCGATTTTGACTTTTATAACTTAATTTAATCAAAGTTATGAACCGATCTAATGGTTGTAAATTTTCTAGGTTTTCGCTTTGTTGTTGAGGCCTAAGTTATACAACAAGTACACATTTTATTGGAACATATACAACCATGGCCTTGGATACTCGGTGATCATCTTGAGCATTATCAACGTCTACGAGGGACTTGATATCTTGGACCCTGATAAGAAGTGGAAGCACGCCTACACCGACATAATAATCACATGATCGACACGAATGACCCAAATCATAGCAGTGAGGTATGTGTATCAGTGTTCTTTTATGAATTTTATAGTACATCTTCCAGTGACTCAGTGAGTCATGATGGTTGCACACCTTCCAGTCACACCAACAGTTTAAATCGATGCAATCCTGTTTGATATTTATAAAACCTGAATCGACCCATTCTTAGTTGAATGGGTTATAGATTCACAAGGTGCCTATTTGTGTAGATAGCAATGGTTGAAATGAGAGCGATTTGGTGAGAAAGATGATTGAATTTAGAAGATCTAATATTGAAGACCTGTTTCGACACAAGATAAAGTTGTAGATATTTATTCAGAGTAAGTTACATGTAATATGAGTAAATTTACTTTGTATTTTATAATTGTTTTATAAATCATAACGTTCATTTGAGTTTAATCATATACTATGTTGCTTAAAAAAATGTTGTATATTTTAATTGTTCTATAAATCTTGATGTTCATTTATTTTCACCCTTCTTACGCTACTAATAGCTTCAGTATACATATATATCTTACTATTCGAAAAGTAATACACTCAAAGAATAATCACAAGTCATGCCCGCTCAATGGGCTTTGAAAACTAGTATATATATATATATATATTTTGGGTAAAGGGATTCACCTTGGTAAAATATATTAAAAATCAACCAAAAAGTACAATGGAATGTGGTCGCGTGCCACATTAACCTCAAGCTAAGCTTGAACAACCAATGAAAATCGCTAGTGACAAGCCACTAAAGCGTTACAAAAGTTATAGAATAGAAAAGCTAAAACACCAGCGGGAACATTCATCTAAGAACACATGCATGACTACACCTATCGACCCACCTCTTAGATGGAGATTGATGAATCGATGAGCACATACCTTAAAACCCTTTCAAGTAAAAACCCAATGGGAAAACGGAGTAGGGAAAAAGCATATATATATATATATATATATATATATATATATATATATATATATATATATATATATATATATATATATATATATATATATATATATATATATATATATATATAGATTTGAGATCAAATAATATCAATGTTAAAATTGTAAAATAAGATCACATAAGAACCCAATAGAATTTTGACAAGTGGCACTTAATTAATAAGAAAAGAAAAATTGTTAATATAATTAAAGGGTAAAGCGGTATTTAACACCCTTATGATTTTAACCCTAATAAAATCCTACCCACCCTTATCTCTCCTCATAACACACCGCCACCCCTTTCAATAATCCTCTCTCTCCCCAACCAACCATATATCCGGCCGATCCCGCTCCTTATCCGACCACCACCGATTCTCCATCAATCGGATCTCAATCTCAACCCCAATGAAAAAAAACCCACATAAGTGACCTAGTAACTGTTAAGTACATCTCATATATGATGGAAAAGAAACCCACATAAGCTGTAAAGTTTAAGCAAGATGGTACATGCTATATCATTTTTCCGGTGAGGCTTCAAGATCTTATCATTTAGTCGGGTTAGAAATTGGTCGCTGCTGTCACTGGAGTTTTCCACGCAGATGCTTGCTGATACCAGAATCAGCTTATGTCACAATATATGCAATATATACCCACCAACTAATTCACCCTATTCCTTTTATTCTCACATACCGTTACTATAATAAATACATGCTCTAAAGTCACTTAATCTTAATACAAGTCTCTTATTTCACCATGCTTTTAAGCAACTACAACAAACTTTAACTTCTTCATACATAATCACATAATACAATAACTTTCATATTAAACACATATTAACTGAATTACTTACCTTAGCTCCAAGCTGAGCTATCAATATAATTTCACCATCAACATCATCATTCTCCTCATTTGCATCTTAGGTCATTAATTATAACATAAACACTTAATCAAATTACTATAACAATGGTTTATATAACCATTAGCTTATTTCTTAACATCCTAATTCGTCATATAATATATATATGTTAATCATATGACAATCAACCTATGAAGTTATTAACCTTAAAACCATGTAGAACTCATTCCATGATTTACTATAACCCTTAATTAGCTTAAAACAACTTTTACCCAATTTCCCAAATTAGGGTCATGAACCTAATTTCTTCCTCCATGTCGTTCTTAGCTCGAATCTAAAACACATACCTCTTTTCCGAATTATGTGGAAAGATGGTTTATAACTATCAAGTGATGACTCAAGAAAAGGGTAATTTAGTCATTTATTTGGCCGACTTAGTCAATACGCCATATTGGCTATCCTAGATATGCCGTAACAAGGCTAGAACAATTTTGTTCTATCTAAGACCGATCCGCCGTATCCAAGCTTATCTCAATAGATACACCATATACAATCTCCCTGGATACGATATCCAGGCCTATCACCATACACTGTATTCCAAACTCCTATACGCCATATTGGATTGGAAGAGGTCAACACTTATTCTCCTACATACCATTTAACCTTATTTAAACTCGTTTAGGCATAGTCAAGTTCATCTAGGGTTACAATGTGTTTCAAAACCTTTAAATTTACAAGACTAGATTTACAAATGATCAACTAAAACACAGGGAAAGTATACACTTGAAAGTGCAATATAGTCTAGATAACTCGGGTCATCCCAAGGGGTTGGTGAGTTTAAATCCAAAAGTAGTCTCGGTGATTGTCACGATCGCAAGACAAAGTTTTCTTTAGCAAAAGATGTTATCCCAAACACTTAAAAAAGACTTAGATATTTACCAAGATTAAAAAACATGTTTGTTTAGGCTAGAGAAACACGTGTCTAGAAATGATGCAATGTTATACTCACACACACTAAAGGCATACAAGTTACGAATAACGGGTAATTTTCGTAACAAGCATATCCACCAAGGAATCCTTTCGACCTTCAATCCTAAGCATGACGAGTGCATGTAGATAGGTTTATGTCCAATATTCATGTACATACTTCTCCTAATCCGGTCGGTCAACATGAGATTAGGCCTTAAACATTAGATCACTTGGGTTGTCTATCAATTTACTAGTCAATTTTCACAAGATTAACATTGAGTTGTTATAGAAAGACAATGCAAAACAAACCATAACAATCAATCCTTTCTGCCTATATCAGTTACAATGATTAATCAAGAGATAGACATAATCCAAGCAACGCAACATTAAGTATATAAAAAAGAACATTAAAGAGCATAGCAAGACAAACAAATCCTTATCATATCTCACATGGTGCCTAAACAAATATGAAAAGAATACTCAAATAATCTAGCAAAATAACAGATACAATAAGCTCATAAAACTCATGACTCTTCACATCAAAATGGTAATAGAATTGTACCAAAGATCACGAGAGTAAAAATGCTTGAAATAAGTCTTTTATGCCAAACACTAAACTCAAATGATTAAAGAGGGCCTTGGTGAGTTGGTTAGTGTGACAACTCGTAATTCGGGTCATTTCTCAAATCTACTATTCATCTAGAATTTACTATTCTTTGGTTACTATTCATCATTTTACTATTCATCGTTTTTGAAGTCAGTTTACGACTTTGAGAGGTTATTTTACTATTCACGAAACACTATTTATTCCCGGAGAAAAATCACTATTCATGATTCACTATTCATCATTTTTCGTAAACTAGGTTTACGAGTATCAAATACGCGTAACCTGGAGGGTTTAGCTGCGTATTCATGAAACATCATTGAGAACATTACATATAGACTAGAGTTAGTCTACATATCCTCAATAACGTCATTTTCGTATTAGTTCATGCATGGGTTTGCATATTTCATTAACGTATATTTTTCTATTAAATAAACGCTATCGCTATACGGTCATTTATTTTGAATAATTGATCTGACACTTCCAACAATTATCCGATATATTTTATACTCATTTTAAGACTATAAAAATTATATTATTAGTTTACCCGATGTTTTGAATTTATTTTGGTATATAAATTGTTATACATATATATTTACGACGGTTTTCGTAAATCCTATTCGATAATTATTTATTCACTCAATACTTGCAAGAAATGTATTTTATAATTTTTATGACTTTGATATATTTTATTTTGTTCCGTTAAAATCGATTTCTAGCTAACGCTACACTTAATAATTAATTTTTAGTACAAACTACACATTATACTTAACTTTAATTACATTTTACTATAAAAAAATACTAAACCTATTCTCCATTATACCCCTTGCCGACCACCCCTATAGTCACCATGTTTTTATAAAAATCTTGAACTTGTAGATGTACACATACACACTTGAATGACTAGGCTAAGTATTATACTAGATAATTACTAAATTACAACACATAGTTACACATTCTAAAAGGTGAAAAAAAAGATAGAAACTCTCTCATTTCTTCTCTAAGGTTCGGCCAAGCAAGAACACAAGGAAGAAACCATAAGTTTTCAAGAATCAAGTGATAATTAAACTCTAGATTACTTCTATATTAGGTTTTGAAATAAAAACCAAGAAGTATTTAGGAACCTAGTTACTCAAACCTCATCATACTACTAGTAAGCTTCTCATAAATCCTTACTACTCTTTCATAATCTTATTTGAGCTATTTTATCATTTTAGTACAAAAAAATGCAAGTATCATATGCATTTATACCACTTTTACTTGTTTTTATTACTTATAATGAGTATTAACTATCCTATAATTATTCCCATGAACTCTATCATTATTGGTGAATTTTAGGAACCCATGACACCCTAAGAAGGTGTATGGTAGGTTTAGAATAGTTTTGGTGTTGTTTGGAAAGGGTTAGAACAAGTATTACACTAGAAAAATCATTTTCGACAACTTATAATTAAGGGCTGTTCATTTTTGTAAAATCTGGAAATATCGACAAGTCATGGATTTTTTTGGTTTATATTTTCAGAAAATAGACTTTAAAACGAAACCGTGGTCGCTTGAACGGGTTAAAATGGATTTATAACGAAGAAGTTATGCTATTTTCAAGTTTTGCGACGAAAACTAATTTTCAAGGATTATTTAAGGGGCAAAAATGAGTTTTAAACATTATCTAAATGAGTCGATTTATCAAAAATATATTAGTATATATTAACACGAAACCAAGGATATATAAAACGTAGAAAATGGACTTATAATGACTAAGTTACACGCATTTTAAATATGGCTATCGTAACTATTTTTCACAAGTATTAACACTTACATATTTTTACTAGACGAAAATGGTTATCGCAAGTGACCATGTTTGGAGCCATTTTTCATATCGATAGAATATTTTTGAGAAAATGATGTCTTCAAGTATAAGTGAGTTCGTCTATTCTATTTTCCAAAATGTTCAACCGTTTGTCAAGCGAAGTTATAATGAATAATATCGATCACTCAAAATTAGTCATTTTCATGAATTGTCAAAGTATATTGTTTTGACGAAAAACCATAAATTCTTGTTCAATTTCTAAATGACTATCGAAGGATATCATTTCAACGTAAGTACTTGTAAAGTAATTTATAACTTGACAAGATGTCAAAACATATATTTCGACGATAAACTTTATTTTCAAAAATGCACAAGTGGTATGGTGATAACGCTACGCGCGCCGTTCGGGTCAAAGGAACTTCCTTTTCGTCGAAAGCAAGTTTTTCAACACCCTAGGCAAAGTGAACCTAATCGTTGTAGTGTAGTATTAGGGTAAGCCACGGGTATTGATATCGTTCTCTAGGGGAATAGTGTCGTTAGGCCGAAGTGTATGTCGATTTAAGTCTAAAGGTGAGGATGATTATTTTGTATTTTTATATTTTATGAAATGGAAAGGTACAAATCTCGGGGTTTGGATTTGGGGATTGGTATTTCTACCGATTACTCTACTTATCTAATTAACTAGGCTAAGGATAGTCTATGTCTATTGTTGTGTGCTCGTATGATGATTTAAAGATGTGGTTACTTAGGTTTTATTACTCCTTAATTATCTACTATTGATGGTTGAATTGTCACGTCCTTATTCTTAATCGCGTTGTGTGTCTACGGTCGTAGGGTATGCGTATGTTCCCTAACTCTTTGAACTTACCAAAGGGTCTCGTCTACAAAACCCACTAGGGATAATAAACTCTTACTCTAAGGCACTCTTTGGATGGTTTAGCTTACTACTACTCAAGTAATTATATTCTAAGGTTCACAAAGATGAATCAAACATTAAGTACACAACGAATGACCTATCGTATTACTAGATCATTAATCAACTAAGATAAGAGACAACCAATCAATATTCAATAATTAAGTTTCATATTCCCTAAGCAAACACACAAGTAAATTAGCCGGACATGGAGAACATGCAAGCATACACACAATCAATCAAACATAGAAGAGACATAATGATAATTTGAATATATGGATTAAGATATAATCAACAAACCATCATAAGATGTTTTGGAGTGATTGAAACCTTCAAAGTTACCGAAAACACCTATCTAAACCACGGAATCGAGTTAGGGTTTAGAGCCTACAAAAAGTGAAGTTATAATGTTCTATTTATAGGCGATTTTTGTCGGCAAAGGGTGACGCCACACTTATAGAGTGAATGCGTCACGACCATTTTTTCACCAAATTGTAGATTTTCTCGTTCGGTCGGCGTGGGCTTTTGAACCACCTAAACCGAGTTAGTATGCAAAAGTTATGGCCAAAACAATATCAACTACTTGGCGCGTGTTGTGATAGTCTTGATCACTTGTGGCGTCACCTTATGGTTGTGACGCCGTCGGCTTCATCTTCTGGCGTCGTCGGGATGCGAATCTAGGGGCCCGAGTCGTGACGCTCTACTTTAAAACACGACGCCACTTGTAAATGAGCAATTTGGCTCGAGTCACAAAGTGATGCGACGGCGTCGCGATTAACACTTGACGCCCCTTTCGGTTCAGCGATCCGAGTGGCTCGATTCTTGACTTTGGCCATTTTCTTCAGATATTCGCGCCTTTTCGTCCGAATAAGTGTCATTCCAAGATTTTGCCTTCAAGATACCTAAAAAGTGAAAAGGAACGATATTAAGTAATAACGGATACAAAAGTGATCAAATAAGGCTTAAACGACCCCTCAAAAAGGTACCTTTAAAACCTTATCATATGGATATCATATGAGTTTGCATGCTCAACATTAAATCATGACTTATATTAGATCATATCATTCATAATAGGTCGTGGTTAGAGATTGCGCCTCATTTCAGTGTATCCACTTTTATCATCATAATCATTGCATCAGGTGAGTTTTCATAGACCCGTCTTTCAAGTTTATACTTATTTTCAAACCTACGGGGGAGAATACATTGCACATCATTTTATTACGAGCCCAAGTATATTAAATTCATTTACATTGCTTAAGTTACCTCATTGCCAATTGAATGTCCCCATTTCATAATCATGAACCGTTAATTACGAAGTAAGCGAAGGTAAGTGAATAGATCTATTGAGGGTGACTCCTCCATCCGGGTTGGTGGTTCCAACTGGTTAAACGGATGCATTTCATTTAATATCAGAATTTGAGTTGTTTGGCAAACACTCTGTTGGGGCGAACATCATGATCAGTCTAGCTTCGGTGTCATGTGCTTATAGCAATTGTATCATTTTTATGTGACATTTTTGTCATACATGACTTATACTTGTGGTGGTCGTATAAAACATTTACATAAACTCTATGAACTCACTCAACCTTTGTGTTGACACTTTTAGCAATGTATTTTCAGGTATCTAAGGCATATACTTCATGGCATGCATGTGGACTTATCATAGAGTCGCGGTGACAACGCGTCTCACATGGGAATTATGCACTTTAAAAACATCGTTTGGTTTGTAAAAAACTTATTTCCACAAATGTTGACTACCTTTTGGGACCTATCTTTTGTAAACTCTGAATGTTTTATTATATCAAACGATGTGCTTTTCAAACGACACTTTAGGTCGTTCAATATTGTAAGATATTAGTTTTCACATACACATCAAACCATAACACAAAGTGGCGTATGAATGGAATTCTAGAGAGAAAGTTAGAGGTTTAGGGAACTTAGTGAGAGAAAGTGAAAGATATTATTATGAGCTCCCACTCTACCTTGCAAGGTAGAGAGTATTTATAGTCTTACATAAACGCCACACAACGGGTGTGGATCGGGCATACAGTGGGTAAAGACCCATCCGTCCTCCACGGTGTTACTTAACTAAATACTACTTAGCTTGACATAACTACGACTCACGAAGCTTTTAACGATTACATATACTTGAGGTGACCGACTCTTTAATACAGAATTTCTAATTCCTAACAATCTCCCCTAAGGAGGTCACCTCATCATGTACTAAAATTACATAGAATACAAACAGATATTACAAAAAATTGTTCTTGCATTCTTGATGTAGTACTTTGCTCGAAGCTCGTAGTCATTGATTCTTCTCATTGCATGTTTGGTTAATCCAAGTGGAGGTCTTTCTTGATCCACGTGATAATACTTATCATGATTTCTAAGCCTTTTGAGACCATCACCAACAAAATCTCTAAGACATCCATTGTGGTGTTGGTATTATGTGATGTTGTGACTTTCGGACCGACATGCTCACATTCGGATCATGATATCTTCTCATCGTAGTAGCGAAGCTTTTGTTGATTCATGATATTGGCGGCGTGAGTAGCGAAGCATGGAGTGAGAATATCGAGTCATTGATGCACTTATCATGATTTCTTGAGAGATGAATGTATCGTGTGAGCATGCGGCTATGGATTGACCGCTTCAATCGAACAACCGCAAGCGTCGGGCGCACTCGCATACAACGATTAGCAATAAAGCGCATAAAAGTGTCTTTGACCACTTTAGTTGAATTGAGGTACACGCCCACGGTTCCCGTTGATCGAGACAAGTACTTGCTCGTGATCGTATAATTCAAGAATTTCCTTGATGGGGTTTCGCAATGCTCTAGTCGTTCTCAAACCGAACGTCTCAAAGAAGACAACACGGAGTGAGTGAACCAATAATTTAAGTCCACCGATTGATGAAAAGAGATTTGAAAACAATCGTGTATTGCTCAATAGAAATTGTTTTGCAATACAACGAAGATTTTATTGAAAATCAATTATCAATCATAAAACACCTTTGGTTTGAAAATTAGTACACGGTCGATGTGCTAAAGAAAAGAGTTATTAAGCACAAAGACCGGTTTTTCAAAGGTATCCGTCAATCCATAACTCGAACGAGATTGATTCAAGAGATTGAATCGCCCCATTGTTTCATTCGGTTGTCACATGGTTGATCTATATAATAGATCTCACATGTCACCTACCGAGAGCTTGTTTGATGTTGGCTCGAAGGCTTTCCATCTTCATCGTGAATATGTAAATACATCACTAAGATGTTCGCAATACCACAAGGATAATCGAGGACTCAAGGTATAATCTCTCTTTCCACATTGTGTGAAACAGAGAGTCTTCATTGAAAGTGTCCTAATGAGATTTATTGATGATCTCGTGGCTCTAGACTCAATTTTGTGCATATTTGGTTCTGTGTGGGAGACTAGGAGAGGGTCTCCTTCTTCAATATCAACAATCTCTAAGAGAAAGTTGATAGATAATGTCGGTTCCCGTGAGAATGAAACAAGTCCTTTAAGAGGAACTTGAGTGGTTTGGAAGGTTGAAGTGCGATGCGTCCACCGGGTCCATGACGTCTTGTCTTCAATACCGATGTTACCATCGAGTAGCATATGAATTGAACCGGTGTGCGCCTAAGGTTGAATATATGGAGGGCTATTTGTTTTCACCCTTTTCTCATTCAATTCTTTTTAATTCTTCAACCCTTCAAGCTTACCGAGACTTCACAAAGAAGAACCTTGTTGGGTTTGTTCGATACTTGCCTGTCTCATCCGCACTCTTCCCATATCTCACTTTTCTCCTTTTATCATCATACCTAAGGACTTCTACACTAACTAGTGGATTGTCCTCGGTAGATCCCTCCGGTTCTGGGCGGATCATGGGAACCAATACCTAACCTTATCATCCTTATATCACCGTATATAAAGTAAAGTTGGTCGGTCTATTTGGTATTGTTCATACGCCATTGGAACCAATTGAAAACCATTTGAAACTCAATCCGATACTTGTGATATATTATCAAAACATTTTGTACCGAATTGTTTTTATATTTTTAGAATAAGTGCTCCCCTCAACATGTGCATCAAATGTTTGAAATTGTTTTGCACACGAGGCAAGAGGAAGAAATTACTTCTTTGATTACCATTTTCTAAAAGATATCACCATCACTTCCTTGATCAAATCAAGTAGATAAAGCATTTCCGGGAAGGATGAGGTTTCCATGAATTTAAAAGATGAAAAGTGTAAACGTAAATAAAATAATATAATGTGGTAAATTAAAGTTTAATTAAGTGATAGGAGTACTTGTGTGTGTCAGAATTACATAACCATGAGTTTATATTTCTTGATTTACATCGATTGGGACGCCTCTCCATGTAAATGAGGAAATATGAACGAGTGGGCTTATGTGCTCCGGAGATGGTACAAGTAGGTTTAGATGAGTAGAGGGTGGAAATCTAAGATAAGTTAGAACTTATATATAAAAAAAAAAAAAAAAAAAAAAAAAAAACTAAGATAGAATAGTAGGATTAGATGCAATTTTAGTTAAGGCCTTATGAGAACCTTCATGTTAGGTGACTTAAGCATAAGTTAAAGTGATTGTGAGTGTAAAGTAATGTTTATAGTATACCTTGTAGCATGATGTGGTGTAATAATGACCATGGTGGTCGTAAATATTTAATTATAAGAAGGTAATAAAACTAGCAAAGTATTATAATGAGAACGCTAGTCATAGTTAAGTAAGGAAGTAATAGTTAGCATTCGAACTTATAAAAATATAAATGATGTGTAAATAAGTAAAATGTGGAATGGTTGGTTAACTTTGACTTATAAAGTCAAAATAATATGGGCCGTGACTATATAGGTGAATGTTATGGTAAGAAATTGAATATGGGAATACTTGATTTTGTTAAAATTATGTCTTGGATGACGTAATGATGTGTTGTTATAGAAATTTTATGATGAAGCAAACGATTTGGAAATTGCTTGTGTGGTATGATATAAGTTAGGATTAAGTGTAAACGGTAATAGACGAGAGATTTCTGTGACTAAATCTAAATAAGGGAGGTAGAATTGTTACACCGTATCCCAAAATACAAATAGGCCCTACCCTAGATGAATATGGTCTAAGGACTTGACGGATTGACTAGTTGACCCGATAGTCAAACTAATAATTTTAAATGTTATGTTATAGTTATATAAATGAGGGGACTTAAGTTGCCACATCTTAAACTTGAAATAAGTATCTTGTGGCCAAAATAGAAGGATCAAAAGTGCCAAATAGTAATATAACTTTACAATGAAGAAAGCTACAAGTATATTAAGCTAGGCTTTTCATAATTCCGTGAGATGAAGGAAAGTCGGTTTAGGAAAGAGAGGGAAGAATGATGGCAAGAATGATGATCAATTGGGATGGGATTAGTGTTTCCAATCAACTAATAAACTAGTTTCTATCACTTTGTGCAAGTAAGTATCTCTAATTGTAATTAATTGTGAATTGAAGAGTTAGGGTTCATGTATCCAAGTTGGGGTTTTGGGTAATTGTGGTTTTAAACACTAATTAAGATATTATAGTGTAATTGGGTGAAACCCTTTTATTTAATTGAAGTAATTGGGTAAGTTGGATATGATCATGTTATGATCATAAGGTTTGATTAAAAGGAGAATTATAGTAATCTTAGGGGAATCTTATTATGGGTAAAGTTGGATAAATTGATGGTAAATCATCATATAATCAATATATGATTATGTGATGATTAGAGGATGTTATGAAAACCTAATGGTTGTGTAAACCATGACTATAGTTTATTGTTTATGTTTTAAGTATATTTTGATTATGTGTTAAGGATGTTGGCTTTGGATGGTGTTGATGTTGGAGATGATGGAAGATGATGATAATCTCATAATAGCTTAGCTTGGTTAGCTAAGGTAAGTAACTTAGTTACTATGTGTTTAATATGAAAATACTATAGTATGTGATTGATGTTGTGTTAAGTGGTTATAGACATGTCTTGGAATTATTGAATGGCTAAGGTATGTGTGAGATGTTTATGTGCTAATTGGATAGTTGTGTTATGATTATATGGTTGAGATGCTTGTATTAGCAATGGATATATTAAGCATTTTAGCCAATTACTTACTAAGCGTTATCGCTACATGTTATAGTTGTTAATGTTATTGTAGGTTCATGTGCTCGCGATATGGCTTGGATTGGTGTGGAACATGGAATGATTATTCAAGATGGTAATATGTAATAATAGGAGCTAGGTAGATACCGAGCTCGTAAGATAAATTTGTACCCGTGAGTCTTTTTATAGTTTTGTAAAGTGTCATCAATCGACAAGTACAAGTCCTAGTCGTTATTGTATTTTGATTGGTCAAATTGGACGACATGGTCAATTTAAAGGAGTGTTTGGAATAAAAGTGTATTTTCTACCCATTTTGGGTTGAATGGGTCAAATAAGTGTTAAATGCGTTAATGATGGTTTATGTACAGCTTTTATGGTCCTTGTTTACCTTGAAATGTTAAAGTGTTTAAATTGATTGAAATGGGTCAAGTGTGATTGTGTAGTTTTCTTTGTCAAAGGTGCAGTCAGAGACTGACGGCGTCATAGCCTTGTGGCGACGGCGTCGGAAGTTTAGTAGAGACGGCGTCGGGTTCTCGTCCCCGAGCCGTCATGTTAAAACTAAAAATATGTTTTGGGTCATGGTCAAAGGGTGACGACGTCGCACCATATAGAGGCGACGCGTCACCGCCACACTGACTTATAAATGATGTTTTGTTAAAGATAAATGTTATTAATCAAAGAAGTTATCGAGTACATGTTATATAAGATTTGTAAAGGGTTAAATGTCAAAGTTTGACAAGAATCTAATAAGAAAGAGTAATAGTCAAACGCTTCGAGTCAAAGTTTTAAAATGAGTAATTTCCGTCAAACCGAATCGGGCGTAACAAATTGGTATCGAGCTTGGTTTAAGTGAATTAGGTTTCCACTATAGGTTGCCTAGTCTTAAACCACTTTTAGTTATGGAATTAAGTAAAGCGAAATGTATGTGTCTAAGTTATAGGTTTTCGACTATAGAGTTTTGGAATTAGGTGCGTAATTAGGTTTCCACTATATAGCTCGGTTTAAATGATGTGTGCTATGTGAAGTTTAGAGAAATTAATCGGATAATATAGTATTATCATGTAATTAATGTAGGTCCATGGCGGATTTTATGAGTAGAGATGATTAGATTATCAATGAATGAGATATGCTTGTGTGGTTATGTGTTAGAATATTGCTATGATATGCGTGATGAGATATATGGATTGACGTCCTTTAGACGGTATGATTAGAAGTTGATAGTAGTAAGATTTTTGACTTAGAATATGAGGCGGTATGTGTAATGAGAGTCCACATTAGACTAAGTGAGTTAAGTGACAGGAAAATGTACACTTTGGATAGTGTCGGAGAACGGAGAGTGGTTGAATGATTCCATGTCATAGAAACCATAATGAGACTTGAATAAGATATGGTATGACTTGTGTTGTGTTAATGACCAATTTATGGTCTTATTATGTGGATGGCTATGGGATAGCCAATATGATGGTATTAGAGATGGGGTAATTGTAAGTCATATAAAGTAGTGTAAACCTAAATGTTAATGGATAATAAATATGTTATAATGTAATATTAATTGTGTGTTGTAACACACGTGTAAATGTATAGTGGAAATTTGATATATATAATAGTTAAGTGTCTAAAAAATATAAGGTTATAGAATGATATTGAAAGATGGGAATGAGATAGTTTACTTACTAATAATTAAAATGAGACATGTGGAAAATGTGGGGAAGAATGCTTATAGTTGATGACCTATGTAGGGTCTAAATGTGGAATAAAATAGTAAAGCTAAGTGCTAATTAAATCAAGAAGTGAAAAAGCTAAAATATACAAAAGGATTTGAGGTAGGTGATATAATAAAACGCGACAAGAACGTGTTAAAGTTATGGAACGTGTAAAAGGGAATAATTGAAAGATAACAAGTGTAATGGAATAAACCTATAAACGGTTTACATGTGGATAAAGTCAAATAGACTAAAAATAGTAAAAGTAAATGTGGAAATGGTCAACAAGGGTTGACGGGTATATGAAAAGTGAGATGAGTAAGCACATAGAAAATGTGTAAATGCTAAAATGGATCAAATGTAAAGAAATGAGAATTGTGAAAGATGAAGAGGTAATGACCCACTTAGGTCATTGGATGTAAATGTGAGCGATTGAGAGTGCTAAGAACAAACGAGAGAAAACGGATAATGATAGTCTAAGAAATGTTGAATAATGAATAATTGGTGAAACATATAAATAGTAGGTTAGATATGATTGCTTAGTTGTACCACGATTGAATAGTTTGTTAAATGTAAGAAATGAGTTCATGTTAGACTGAAGATGTGTAAGTAAGGGATTCGGTTACGTTTCAATAGTGTTGATAATCATTTATTAATGATGTGAATAATAGGTTTATGGGATTTGAAAGTTTCTTAAGTATATGTTAAAGTTGTGGAGAATTTATGTAATAGGTCCTATATGGCTTAAGACGACAAGTGAGGTGAATGCTTACTCGTAAGGAAGGGATATATATATGATATAAACCTATGGAGGACTAGATGTGTGTAAGTGAGGAGATTAACGTATAAGTGATTGAACTAAGGTTGTGTGTGATATAGGGGGGTAGAAATGGAAAGATAAGATTAAATTTGGTAAGTAGTTGATTGGCTCCCAAACAGTCAAGTTTTATCACACAAGCTGACCACTTGTGAATGGTCAACCGTAATAAACTTAAAACTGTTCAGAACCAAATGCAATTAATATCTGGAGAGAATAGTGTATCCCCGGGTCGTTAAGTCCCAACGAGGTGTGAACACTGTAATAAGACGAATCTGTGATCGAGTGATATTGAATGGGAAAAGGTTTGTGAATGATTTATTCTAAGGAATAAAAGAAAATAGCTTAAACAAGCTATAAGAACAAGTACGTGAAATCAAAATACTTAGAAACGTTTAAAACCTAAAAACACGTACGTTTACTGAATTTTACGTAAACGTACAAAATAAAAAGTGAAATTAAATAAATAAAACACCTACGGGTATGAAAATAATGTTTTTACAATCCTAATTATACTAGAAAATTATTGGAAAAATAAAATTATTTTAAAACTATTTATCTAATTATTATTGATTAAAAACTATTTTAACTATTTAATAATACCCTAAAATATAAGAAAATATGAAATAAAGCTAGAAAACTGAAATTATGACTTAGAAAATCAAAAATATTATAAAACTTATTTTAAAACTGAAAATATATTTATTACACTTTTATCTATTTATTATGAATTTAATACTATTTAAAAATAATTAAAATGCTAGAAAATACTATTTAAACTAAGAAAATTATGGAAAAATATTTTTTTGGCTTTTTATATTTATCTTAATCTAGGAAAATTAAAAACATATTTTTTTAAACTTTTTCTGATTTATTTGTATTAAAAGCTATTTAAAAATGCTAGAAAATGACATAAAATGCGTAAAAATAGCAAATGAACAAGTGAAAATATGAAAACTTCCAGATAAGTCTAAAATAATACGAGAATCAAGGAAAAATGACGAAACTACTATAGAGATCGGGAACTATGATTTGGGCACACAACTAATATGAATAAGACTGAAATTAAGCTAAAAGCCTCAATAAGCTACCACCATCGAACCAAAGGTTGAATAAGCTATAAACAAGTTATGGGAACTTAGAATAAGCAACAACAACAAGAAAAACACACGGAATAAGCAAAATATGAATAAGCAAACGGAGTTTTGTGAAAAAGTACTTAAAAGAAGCTAATGAATAAGCGGTTAATAAGCTAAGTAGAGATAAACTAATATTTTCTAATTAAGATGAGCAGCTAAACTTTAATATCCCAAAAGCATATAGATTAAATCTTAATATTAAGCACACACTAAAATTCTAAAGTATATTCAAAAACTGCAATTAGGAAAATTTGACTTTTTAATTTACACTAAGCAGTTGACTTTTATGAACTTTTAATGATCCTAGATGATCTAATTTGATGTATTAAGCTACTAAGAGACTAAATTAAGTTAAATAAACAACTTCCAAACCAGAATGCATGATTATGCAATCTAAATTTCCAACAGTTAAGTAGAAATGAGATTCAAAGATCATTTTGACTTTTAACTAATGAGGATGTGTTTTTATGACTTGACCGAGCTATTAGGAACTAAAGTGACTTAGAACAACAACAAATAACAACACAACAAGCTTCTTAACAGTTTACACAAGAAACCAAACACCACTTTAGTAACTGCTTTTGAGCTTTTTCAAAGCTTAAGACTAATTTAATCCATTAAACCGATTCAAGGCTTTATATTATCACTTAATGAAACTATAGAAGCATTTAACAATAAAAATAACTACATAAAACTCAAAATGACAATTAAGCTATTTTGATTGTCAAACTAAAATTTTTAACAACTATAAATTAAAAAGAACAAGCAACTTGATTTAATGTATTATTTCACTTAACTACAACTAGGAACATAAAGATACAGACTTAAGCTAAGGAATGACTTAAACAATGAAAAGCTAAAATGCTTATAAAGAGCTTACAATTGTTTTCCACCCAAAGACCATGAACTAGATACCAAGGACCATCCTACTACCTCCCATGAGGTTCTAAACCAACTTTTATTCAACATTCAACACTGGTACAGCTGTCTTGATTCTTTGTCTTTGATTTTTGATTTTTCACCCTATTTTTTTTGTGTTTTTCTTGTATTTTGGAATTGTTAAATAAAACTGGTTTCTTTAAGGTTTCTAACGACTTATAAGCCTTGTCAAGAGCTTATATGAGCTTAAGAAATAATAACAACAACTATTAACAACATTTGCTTATTTTGAGAATTTAGACAATGAAATAGCATAAAGCGAAAGTTAGTAAATAAAACCGAAATTGAAGTCGAAAATAGGTTTTATTACAATCGAAATAAGATTACAAAACACTTGAAAGCTTAAACATAAACTAGAAAACTTAAATTATTAAAAACGACATAAGTAAATTAAATTACACTACTTGGTCTTTTACACTGCTTCTTTCTTCTTATTTATTGACTTCTTAGCATCCTTGTCGACCTCTGAAACAATCCCACTTCACTTTATCCCTTGAATTCATCAGAATCGTCCACTTGGAAATTTGGCGGGAAAAGTCTTTGAGCAGGTTTTCTTAATTAATGCAATTTGGACTTTGTGGATGTGTTAGGGGAGAGGTGGAAAGGTGATTTTACAGCTGGGGAGATAAGGGTGATGAGAAAACCGAGATGTGGAACCGGTATGGTTTTGGCGGTATTTTTGTGAGGAAGATGAATAGTAACCATGGTTTTGACTTTCTTTGACCGGTTTATAATAATTAAGTGGGAGTTGGGCTTGGGTTGGATTTGGGCGGTGGGTTAAGGATTGGGTTTGGTTAAGGATAATAAAAGAGAGGTTTGGTTTTGTAGCTATATAACACACAAGGACCAAAGTTGTAATTTCGCAAACTTCAAGGACAAAGCGCCATTATTCCAAAGTTATCACAAGGTCCATTCCTCGCCAAATATGAATAGTACAAGGACTAATTTTGATTATTTTCCATTTTTATAAACCCAAGTACTATTTTGACAATTTTCAAACTCTGTGGACCAAACTTGTCATTTTGCAATTTTAAATTTCAAAGATCAAATTTGACAACTCATGAATCCTAGGGACTTTAAATAACATTTTCTTTATTTTGAATTACCAGGACCTGCTTTTTGACAACTTTTGAAACTTGGGGACTAAAACCGCCAATTATGCAAACTTGATACGCTTTTTATTCGATTTTGGTATTTTTGCATTTAAAACACATAAAACACTTATTTGTGATATTTTATCATTTTGATGCATTTCGAGTGTTTTCGATGTTTTTGCGGTTTAAATAGTATAAAATGATGAGTATTTAGACACTCATCAATCCCCACACTAAGATATTGCTAGTCCCTAGCAATGTTTTGAGAAAAATTAATGGATTTTATCTCTTTACCAAAAGCCATTACTCGAGTAGCCAATTGTTTAAGTTCAAGTAAGAACCTTGGTACAATGATAACCAAATGATTTTGAGCAAATCACCGACTTTCAACGGTTTTGATTTGTCTTTACCGAAGCCGTTTGCTTCGGACTAGCCAACTCTTAGATAAAATATCTTTGGTGAGTCGATTACCAATTATGGTTTTCCAATCGCCTTTACCACAAGCCATAAACTTGCGGGCTAGCCAACTCTTTACTAATTAAAGATATGGTGAATGAACACCATACAATTTTGGGCAAATTGCAAGCCATAAACGGATTTGAGATATCTTTACCAAGAGCCGCTTGCTCTGGATTAGCCAATCCTTATGTGGGTTAGACATGGTGGATCGATTACCATTTGTTGTGTTTAGTACATAGTACTTCCACTACAAAAAAAAAAAAATTTAATTTGGCCATTTTGGGGGAAAAGGGACTAAAGGGTACATTTATGATCAAATTCGCTGAATTTCCCCACACTTAGAAATGAATATTGTCCTCAATATTCAAAGTCCCTACGTTATGCCGAATCCTTGAACGTAAAAGATAACATTACTAGCTAAGTGTAGAAACACAACAATTATTCTCTTTTTAATATTTACAATTTTCATTCATTTTTAAGATCTATATACAACATGGGCATCTCTCCCACTAAGGTGGTACACGGGTGAAAACCCATGTTTAACTATTGTTTTTGATTACCGAGTCGCTAGCTTGACTCGACCCCGAATTAATTTGTTCATGGGGAAGTAAGTGGAAGAGACAATCTCCATCGGACTTTCATTCAAGATGTTTGTATAAACATTGAAATACGTGAAAGTTCCACACCGATGAGATACCGCTCAAAAATGATAAATGAAAATGCCGGGATCAAAAATAGTGTCCTCATTCTCAAGAAGAAAAGGAACGAGAAACCACACCATCATGAAAATGGAATAAAGATGTGCATCACAATGCAATCCCATTCTTCATTAGTGAGGAGCAAATCACCATTTGTTAGATTTTTAAGCTTAGACTTGAAGCTTGTATGGTGTTGGCAACAAAATTTCGGGAGAGAGTGAAACGGTTCTTCAATTAATGATTTTCCGAGAAAAGGATGTCTCCTCCGAATCAGTAAGTATTGTCAATCCTGTTGGAATTGACTCATCACTAAGAAAAGCATCGACCTCCTTCCAAAGTTGTCATCTTCCTCATCCGGGTGAGAGAAGGAATGGAAGATTCGAAATGGGACAAGAAATGAGTGAATGATCATTATATAGGAGATTTTCAATTTCTCCAAGATCGGCTTCGAAATCAAAGAGATCATCATCACTTTCCGATGAAAGTGGATTGATGTGAGCGAGTTCATCGGTGAACTCCTCAAGAAGAGGATCGGCTGTGGAAGTGATGCTTCAACATACTCGATGTTTCCATAGGAAGCACAATCGTCGCTAAGATAAGAGAAAGTTTCAAAATGATCTTTTGAACACTCAAGAGGGAAAGAGAATCACATATGATCGAAGTTCCTGTGACTCTCTCGGGATTGGGACAAGGTTCTCAATACTAGACTTTATGAATTCGTCCGATTCCTTTTCGTGAACAAGTGTCAAGATGC
This sequence comes from Chrysanthemum lavandulifolium, assembly GCA_022545495.1. Classification (NCBI taxonomy): domain Eukaryota; kingdom Viridiplantae; phylum Streptophyta; class Magnoliopsida; order Asterales; family Asteraceae; genus Chrysanthemum; species Chrysanthemum lavandulifolium. Next base: position 267,570 of record JAHFWF010000159.1, read on the forward strand.
TCGCCCCCATGCTCGGAGAGTGAGTGTGAACCTCGGGTGTGATAACAACGGATCGAGGGAGTTGAGAAGGACTAGCATACATATGTTTTATACTTTCCATTTGTTCTTCCGCTAGTAATTCCATCATAGTCTTTTCTCCCGATTTTTCATGGAAGGAATTTCAAGCGATGAACTTGATGAATCTTGATAAAATTGAAGGATATCAAGGGTATCTTCATCATCATCGTCATCGAGAATGAAACGGAATCGAGCTAGATTTGGTGCTTTTTTTGCAATTGATTCCCTAATAGATTGTTCAAAGGCAATTTGGGAATTTAATTTAGCATCCGCTCTTGACTAACAAAACTTCCATGGATTTTTATTTGGATTATCTTGGGAATGTTTACAATCCTTCAAATCTTTCACTAAATCCAAAAGATCAAGGAGAAGATTTTGAGGAAGTGGATCAGCCGAGGTGGTGCCCGATTTATTTGGTCTTGTAGATGTTGGTTATGATACGAAGAGTCGTAATTGTTACAAGGAAATGGATTCCTTGTTTGACAATCGAGCTACAATGTGGACCTCCACAATACTCACAACAAGAAACTGATGTGGTCGTGAGTTATATGTGGTAGTCATAATTGTTATCGTGAACCCGCTCATAGACAAGCGTGTTTCCCGATTGACAATCGAGGCGGAGTGTGAACCACCACAAGACTACAACAAGAAATCGCCGAGTCTCACAATGTGGTAGTCGATGGAATAAATCGGTTGTGTTATGGTAGGAATAGGGATCCCGGTTATAGATGGACTGCTTCCTAATTCCACCATGCTACAACCGGGGCAATTGCCACCATTATAAGGACCACCACACCATTGACAACCAAGAGGGTGAGGATGAGACATAGAAAAGAATCAAAGGGTTTTAGAGGGTAAGAAATGTAGAATCAAAAGATGTGAGAGGGTAAAGATGGATATTTTGGTATTTTGAAAACATTTTCTAAAAATAAGAAAGAAAATCTTTTGGGTTTTGTGTTTGTTGAAAACTTGAATAAAAATGTTTTTGGTAATCGATCCGTCAAACGAATTAACTTCACGATAATTTTGGTTTTATATGAAAACAAGGAAATATGGACAAAGATGGTAAATATACAATGGGTGTATATTCAACAACACCGATGCTTCAAATTGTAGTAACGCAAAGACACCTCCATAATGGCGCTAAAATTTGATTGGCTCCCAAACAATCAAGTTTTATCACACAAGTGACCACTTGTGAATGGTCAACCGTAATAAACTTAAAACTGCTCGTAACCAAATGCAATTAAGATCCGGAGAGAATAGTGTATCCCTGGTCGTTAAGTCCCAACGAGGTGTGAACACCGTAATAAGACAAATCTGTGATCGAGTGATATTGAATGGGAAAAGGTTTGTGAATGATTTATTCTAAGGAATAAAAGAAAATAGCTTAAACAAGCTATAAGAACAAGTACGTGAAATCAAAATACTTAGAAACGTTTAAAACCTAAAAACGCGTACGTTTACTGAATTTTACGTAAACGTACAAAATAAAACGTGAAATTAAATAAATAAAACACCTACGGGTATGAAAATAATGTTTTTACAATCCTAATTATACTAGAAAATTATTGGAAAAATAAAATTATTTTTAAAACTATTTATCTAATTATTATTGATTAAAAACTATTTTAACTATTTAACAATACCCTAAAATATAAGAAAATATGAAATAAAGCTAGAAAAGTGAAATTATGACTTAGAAAAATCTAAAATATTATAAAACTTATTTTAAAACGAAAATATATTTATTACACTTTTTATCTATTTATTATGAATTTAATACTATTTAAAACTAATTAAAATGCTAGAAAATACTATTTAAACTAAGAAAATTATGGAAAAATATTTTTTTGGCTTTTTATATTTATCTTAATCTAGGAAAATTGAAAACATATTTTTTTAAACTTTTCTGATTTATTTGTATTAAAAGCTATTTAAAAATGCTAGAAAATGACATAAAATGCAGAAAAATAGCAAATGAACAGTGAAAAATATGAAAACTTCTAGATAAGTCTAAAATAATACTGAGAATCAAGGAAAAATGACAGAAACTACTATAGAGATCAGGAACTATGATTTGGGCACACAACTAATATGAATAAGCATCAAATTAAGCTAAAAGCCTCAATAAGCTACCACTATCGAACCAAAGGTTGAATAAGCTATAAACAAGTTATGGGAACTTAGAATAAGCAACAAAACAAGAAAACACACCGAAAAAGCAAAAATAAGGAATAAGCAAAGCGGGAGTTTTGTGAAAAAGGGCTTAAAAGAAGCTAATGAATAAGCAGTTAATAAGCTAAGTAGAGATAAACTAATATTTTTGTAATACCTGAATTTCTAAAATTCACAAAAAGACCAAAATACCCCTACAATTAAAAGTATGAATAATTAATTCAAAAGAACACCAAGTAAGCTATGTAAATTCAGAGAATTTTAAGAAATATTCCACATGATCTAAATAAATATTAAACACTTTGTAAAGGTAATTTTTATAGTTTATGATTTTATAAAAATTAGTTTTGTATTTTACATATTAATGAAAATATTTAATTAGTTTCATAAAAGAATTTAAATAAATAAAAGCCCAATATAAATTTAAATTATTAAGAGTCCATTTATTTTAAGTCCAATACATTATAAAGCCCACAAGAAAAATAGTAAATCATGTATAAATACATTATTCGGTTCTTAATAATCCCTAATAACCGATTATTCCCAAACCGACTCCCAAAACCCTAAATAATTCTATTTCCAGTTTCCAGAGCTTGAGACCATTTTTCTTGGACGAGATTTAAGGTGAGGAAGGTGAGAAAAATAGTGTTCGAGTTCCAAAGCTACTGGTTTGAGCGTGGGTAGTTTTTGGGTCGATTAGGGTTTCGACGAGTGCTAGTTTTGGTTTCTTTTGTTCTAACGATCCAAGCTCATCAAGGGTAAGTTCCTAATGTTGCTTTCAGTCCTACAAGTCACATATAACACATAAAAATTGGCCATGCATGTTTTATAAGTCGTATGGAATTATTTGTAATTGAAACCCTAGAAAACGTATAAAATAGCGAACGAGCATATGATAAACTTTGGGACCATGATCTGATTTTTCTGGGAGTTCTTATATGATATACAACCTGATTAAAATACATGTCCATGGATTCGAAGCTTGTGTAATTTGTTTGGGGTTTTATTATTTAATCGCGTATGAAAAAGGAAAGTATTTAAAAGGGGACGATTAGGGTTTATGAAAACTAGGGTTTTCTTGTTATCATTAAGGTTCATTAATTCAGTGGTAATGATGGATTAATGATGGGTTACATCTAGGGTTAGGGCTTGTACTTGAATTATGCAATATTCGGTTCTACATAAAAGGTTTGGGTTGGTTTTGTAAATTATGGAACTTAAAGGTTATTTTGTAAACAAGAAATGGAGGTACTAAACGATAAAAATAGGTATGGGGTTAAACGTGTAATTTTGGATATTTAAAGGGCCATTCGAATTGTATTTAACTTAAAGGGTATGTTTTGTAAATTCTAAAACCTTTGGGCTAAAGGTGTAAAATCGATAATCTAAGGTTAGGTCATATACTTAAAGATGTTAAGGGTGTAATATGTAATTACGAGTAGTTATGGGTCGACATGTGCAAATAAATTACGTAAGGACACGATGAGTTAAGTTAATTTCCGTTTGAGTTTCGTGACGTTCTAGGTCAAAGTGGAAATCATTAAAAGAGGTAACATGTAAATTAAAGGCGTATTAAGTAATATTAAAAGTATGGAAACCCTAGAACATAAATGGGAAGTTGGGTAGGGTTGAAAGCTAATGTGTAATTTCGTTATTTTATGTAAATTATAGATTATGTAAACTATTTTGGAAGAGAGTCTTAAAATCCGTCTTTGACATTTGTAAACCCTATGCTATGAATAATGATCATATAAACTCTTAAATAAGATAATTATCATATTAAACCCATACGTTTGGCTAATTAATAATTGAAACCCTAAACGTTGTAATTCCGTAAAATCTACTAAAATGAGAATAATCGACAACTCTAAAAGTATTAATGAGATTAATCTTATACTAATAAGTATTAAATAAATCATAATCCGTGTAGATTCGTTGGAGGAGACGCGACGTTGCATCTTCGTATTCGTTCATTCGTTGTTTTTCTCTCATTTCCTTTAAGGTACGGATATTCTGTCTTACTTTAAGACATTTGTGTTATCGTACTGATATTCTGACCTTTTCAGTAAAGGTCCCTCATGTTTTTCCTTCTTCGTCATGTCTCTTATGTTCATTAGGATTCCCAATGCCATTGCTATGAACCCTTTCTGAATGTTTGATCTGTTGCTTATATGAATTTATGTTCTAGTGAACTATACAATATCTGATGTGAACTTATGTTAAGAAGACTTTGATATATACATTTGTTGAAACCCTGCTATATTGGGTTATGAACTTATGATTATGAACCTCCGTTATGAACTTGCTTATGAATATATGATATGCCTCATGATATGAACTTATGATTTACGAATATCCGAATATGAACCTTATGATATGAACTATCCGATATATTATCTCGTGACCTTCTCGTTTGACTATGATCCGTACTATATCCGAAATTTGTTTGACTTAAGTTGGTTGATAATAACCAAATATTTAACTAGTCATGGGGTTCCATGTCCGTATCGTTGATGCACCTACGATATGACTCTAGGCGAGAGTGATGTTCGCCACGTCTCGGATGGTGAAGCATATTTTGAATATGTAGGAAGGGCGTATGGATGCATCCTAGATCCGATATGTTATCCGATATGTTATCCGTGAATGATGTCGGTAATACGCGCCTTCACAAAATTCGGGAGCTAGCTACTCCATGTACATAATTATTTTCGATGTTACTTTTGAAGAAGAAAGATATTTTGTTATGATATGTTTGTGAATGTGCCTATGACGATTTGTTTAAGTTGCCATGCTAGGATAAGACTAATACGTTGAAATATGATTTGTATATCCGATATTATGATTTGTTATCGTTACGTGAATGTGTTGATCGTGAGATGAATGTGCTAGGTATAACCGAGTGTTTTGAAGGTTAATTATCCGTCGCATATGTGACCGCCATGTTAAAACTCGCTAAGGTTGGATTTGATATGAGAACCGGTTTAGCTATTATGTCTCGCCATGACCGTTCGCTATTATTCCACTGCTACAATATTGCTTTAAGAGTATTAAATGTTGATTAGTTGATTTGTATGAATGCCATGTTTACCTGTTTAGTAGTGTTTTCCGTTAGTTTTTAGACTTTCTGTTTGGTGTATACGTAATCTGTTATTTTGATAGGTTATGTGTTGGTTGTTCTGTTATGTTTGTGTTTGGGTCATTAATGTGCTATGTGATGTCTAAACTGTTATGTGGTTGTTTGGATTTCTGTATATTTGTGCTTCCGAATTCTAAAAGATCCTTCGTCATTGTTTCATTTTAATTTCGTATTTGTATATATGTTTTGTTTAGCTTTTGTTTCGTTATATCCGCTCACTGGCTTTGTAAGCTCGTAGCACTTTTCTTTTCCTCGCGCGGTATTTAGCATTCAAGATGAGCTTATGGGATAGCCGATCCGGGCTTGAGAGTAGAGTGAGAGCAAGACTTTACCATAGAGATCTTAGATTTATTTTGAAGTTTTAGCTATTTATGTTTTCTTTTGAATATTTTGTAAAGGCTTCCGCTATTGTATAGTATTTAAAGTTCGATATGAAACCGTATTGTGATATCTTTACCCTTGTCGGGTTGGGGTGTTACAATTTATGGTATCGAGCTCTAGGTTTTAGGACCCTTAGAGCTTAGGCTATGACCTTTGAGAAGTGGGTAGATTTAGGATTTTCCTTTCTACATACTTCTTTGCGCACTCTATCGTATTTAAGTTTTGTCGATAGTTGGTATTTCTTTTAGATGGTTATTCCCGTCGCCCTAGTTCATCCGATAGAGTAATCAAGGACCCGCTAGGCAACATAAGGAGAAGATGAAGTGGGCGTTATCATTGCTAAGGGCTGCACGAGGTATGGTAAGGTGAAGCGGACTAATAAGAGGATAAGAGTTCCGGCCTATATGTGGCCCTGCACCATCGAGGAGAAGCTGACCTTGAGGACCATTGACGGAGAGGTGGTGGAAGAATATGAAACTAAGGTTGTTGACAACGAAGGTTTCACTACTAGATATCCTGGTAGGTGTCCCAAGTTCGTTGAGGATGAAGGAGTAGGACGATGAGAGTCGCGATCTGTATGCCTTTGTGGATCGTGTGCCGGAGGAGGAAGAGAGGAAGCGTAAAGGTGGCTTTGCTAGTCGCTTACTACCACAGCATGAAGGAAACAAGAACGGATGGATAAGCGAGGAAGACGAGGAGGACGAAGAGGAAGAGGAAGAAGATGAATACGAGGTGGATTCGGATTTGGAGTCTACGGCTACTAGTAGGTTCAATCCGACACAAGAATAGGAGTTTCGTTTCTGATTTGTTACCCTCTTTATGAGAATTTTCTGACATTTGATTTTGAGTTAGGTTCTTCTGTTTTCATTTTGACGTTTGAATCTGGGATTATTAGGTTTTGTTTTGGAAGTTCATCTTATGATGATTTTGCAAATTTTGTTTGACAAATGGAAGTAAAACAAAATTTTGGAAGTATATTTCCTATCTGTTGTTTCTTTCTATTAGATTCGTTAAGTTTCCGTTAGTCCTCATAAGTCTTGTCGCTATTTATTTTCTTCATGATGTTATTATCGCTTGAATGAAGTATGACCATCATGATGGTATACTCATGTGGATCTGTTTTGTTATAGTATGTTACTTGCTATCTGTGTATTATTCGTAGGTGATATGTGTTGTTTTGTTATTAGTTATGTGTTTTGTCATGACCCGAGACCGAATATAATGACAATAAGAACTTGTTATGTGATGCAAGTATTATGACGCCTGATCAACGTGATAATACCGAGATCATATAATCTGAACTTATTGAAGGTATACGACGTATAGGAAATGCCTGTGATTGATATGTGATAGACTTTGACTTGTATCTGTTATTTGGCACTTCTTATGTTCGCTTGAATTCGCATCTATTTGTGAGATTTCGTCGATATTTGTTACGTATAAGTTTTGTACGCTTAGAACCGGGTTGTTATGATTTGCGTGAACCTATAGATTGCTATGACCACCTTAACCTTATATGTCTCCCCATATTTTCGCGACTATTGAGGCCGATAGGATTTATTTCGTCTATGCATATGATGTCCTCATCATTAGATATCCGAATAAGTCGAATTTGTCGTTTGAGTTTTGCGCCTCATCCGCTTCTCCGCCATTATTCGATGAGTATAATTATCCGAATATTGATTTAATTTCCGAATAAGTATGAGTTCAAATATTCTGATAAGAAATTCATTCGTTTCGAGATAAGATTAACATTCGATATATTCTTAGAGATTCTGAAATCCGATTCGTTTTCTGTTATGTTCCGTCTTGTCCAATTTCGGGGACGAAATTTTCTTTTAGAGGGGAAGAATTGTAATACCTGAATTTCTAAAATTCACAAAAAGACCAAAATACCCCTACAATCAAAAGTATGAATAATTAATTCAAAAGAACACCAAGTAAGCTATGTAAATTCAGAGAATTTTAAGAAATATTCCACATGATCTAAATAAATATTAAACACTTTGTAAAGGTAATTTTTATAGTTTATGATTTTATAAAAATTAGTTTTGTATTTTACATATTAGCCGAAAATATTTAATTAGTTTCATAAAAGAATTTAAATAAATAAAAGCCCAATATAAATTTAAATTATTAAGAGTCCATTTATTTTAAGTCCAATACATTATAAAGCCCACAAGAAAAATAGTAAATCATGTATAAATACATTATTCGGTTCTTAATAATCCCTAATAACCGATTATTCCCAAACCGACTCCCAAAACCCTAAATAATTCGATTTCCAGTTTCCAGAGCTTGAGACCATTTTTCTTGGACGAGATTTAAGGTGAGGAAGGTGAGAAAAATAGTGTTCGAGTTCCAAAGCTGCTGGTTTGAGCGTGGGTAGTTTTTAGGTCGATTAGGGTTTCGACGAGTGCTAGTTTTGGTTTCATTTGTTCTAACGATCCAAGCTCATCAAGGGTAAGTTCCTAATGTTGCTTTCAGTCCTACAAGTCACATATAACACATAAAAATTGGCCATGCATGTTTTATAAGTCGTATGGAATTATTTGTAATTGAAACCCTAGAAAACGATAAAATAGCTTAACGAGCATATGATAAACTTTGGGACCATGATCTGATTTTTCTGGGAGTTCTTATATGATATACAACCTGATTAAAATACATGTCCATGGATTCGAAGCTTGTGAAATTTGTTTGGGGTTTTATTATTTAATCGCGTATGAAAAAGGAAAGTATTTAAAAGGGGACGATTAGGGTTTATGAAAACTAGGGTTTTCTTGTTATCATTAAGGTTCATTAATGCAGTGGTAATGATGGATTAATGATGGGTTACATCTAGGGTTAGGGCTTGTACTTGAATTATGCAATATTCGGTTCTACATAAAAGGTTTGGGTTGGTTTTGTAAATTATGGAACTTAAAGGTTATTTTTGTAAACAGTAAAATGGAGGTACTAAACGTATGAAAATAGGTATGGGGGTTAAACGTGTAATTTTGGATATTTAAAGGGCCATTCGAATTGTATTTAACTTAAAGGGGTATGTTTTGTAAATTCTAAAACCTTTGGGCTAAAGGTGTAAAATCTGATAATCTAAGGTTAGGTCATATACTTAAAGATGTTAAGGGTGTAATATGTAATTCTGAGTAGTTATGGGTCGACATGTGCAAATAAATTACGTAAGGACATGCATGAGTTAAGTTAATTTCCGTTTGAGTTTTCGTACGTTCTAGGTCAAAGTGGAAATCATTAAAAGAGGTAACATGTAAATTAAAGGCGATTAAGTAATATTAAAAGTATGGAAACCCTAGAACATAAATGGGAAGTTGGGTAGGGTTGAAAGCTAAGTGTGTAATTTCGTTATTTTATGTAAATTATAGATTATGTAAACTATTTTGGAAGAGAGTCTTAAAATCCGTCTTTGACATTTGTAAACCCTATGCTATGAATAATGATCATATAAGCTCTTAAATAAGATAATTATCATATTAAACCCATACGTTTGGCTAATTAATAATTGAAACCCTAAAACGTTGTAATTCGTCCGTCACTAAAATGAGAATAATCGACAACTCTAAAAGTATTAATGAGATTAATCATTATACTAATAAGTATTAAATAAATCATAATCCGTGTAGATTCGTTGGAGGAGACGCGACGTTGCATCTTCGTATTCGTTCATTCGTTGTTTTTCTCTCATTTGCTTTAAGGTACGGATATTCTATCTTACTTTAAGACATTTGTGTTATCGATCGATATTCGACCTTTCAAAGAAAGGTCCCTCATGTTTTTCATTCTTCGTCATGTCTCTTATGTTCATTAGGATTCCCAATGCCATTGCTATGAACCCTTTCTGAATGTTTGATCTATTGCTTATATGAATTTATGTTCTAGTGAACTATACAATATCTTATGTGAACTTATGTTAAGAAGACTTTGATATATACATTTGTTGAACCCTCGCTATATTGGATTATGAACTTATGATTATGAACCTCGGTTATGAACTGCTTATGAATATATGATATGCCTCATGATATGAACTTATGATTTCGAATATCGAATATGAACCTTATGATATGAACTATCCGATATATTATCCGTGACCTTCGTTTGACTATGATCCGTACTATATCCGAAATTTGTTTGACTTAAGTTGGTTGATAATAACCAAATATTTAACTAGTCATGGGGTTCCATGTCCGTATCGATGATGCACCTCGATATGACTCTAGGCGAGAGTGATGTTCGCCACGCCTCGGATGGTGAAGCATATTTTGAATATGTAGGAAGGGCGTATGGATGCATCCTAGATCCGATCCGTTATCCGATATGTTATCCGGTGAATGATGTAGGTAAGAGTGATACGCTGCGTCTTCACAAAAATTCGGGAGCTAGCTACTCCATGTACATAATTATTTTAAAGTTACTTTTGAAGAAGAAAGATATTTTGTTATGATATGTTTGTGAATGTGCCTATGACGTATTTGTTTAAGTTGCCATGCTAGGATAAGACTAATACGTTGAAATATGATTTGTATATCTGATATTATGATTTGTTATCGTTACGTGAATGTGTTGATCTGTGAGATGAATGTGCTAGGGTATAACTGAGTGTTTTGAAGGTTAATTATCTGTCTGCATATGTGACCTACCATGTTAAAACTCTGCTAAGGATTGGATTTGATATGAGAACTGGTTTAGCTATTATGTCTGCCATGACCTGTCTGCTATTATTCCGCTGCTACAATATTGCTTTTAGAGTATTAAATGTTGATTAGTTGATTTGTATGAATGCCATGTTTACCTGTTTAGTAGTGTTTTCCGTTAGTTTTTAGACTTTCTGTTTGGTGTATACGTAATCTGTTATTTTGATAGGTTATGTGTTGGTTGTTCTGTTATGTTTGTGTTTGGGTCATTAATGTGCTATGTGATGTCTAAACTGTTATGTGGTTGTTTGGATTTCTGTATATTTGTGCTTCCGCAGAATTCTAAAAGATCCTTCGTCATTGTTTCATTTTAATTTCGTATTTGTATATTTGTTTTGTTTAGCTTTTGTTTCGTTATATCCGTTCTTTGGGCTTTGTAAGCTCACCGCACTTTTCTTTTCTGCGCGGTATTTAGCATTCAAGATGAGCTTATGGGATAGCCGATCGGGCTTGAGAGTAGAGTGAGATCAAGACTTTACCATAGAGATCTTAGATTTATTTTGAAGTTTTAGCTATTTATGTTTTCTTTTGAATATTTTGTAAAGGCTTCCGCTATTGTATAGTATTTAAAGTTCGATATGAAACCAGTTGTGATATCTTTACCCTTGTCGGGTTGGGGTGTTACAATTTATGGTATCAGAGCTCTAGGTTTTAGGACCCTTAGAGCTTAGGCTATGACCTGTGAGAAGTGGGTAGATTTAGGATTTTCCTTTCTACATACTTCTTTGCGTACCCTATCATATTTAAGTTTTGCTGATAGTTGGTATTTCTTTTAGATGGTTATTCCCCGTCGCCCTAGTTCATCTGATAGGAGTAATCAAGGACCGGCTAGGCAACATAAGGAGAAAGTATGAATGGAATTCTAGAGAGAGAAAGTTAGAGGTTTATGGAACTTAGTGAGAGAAAGTGAAAGATATTATTATGAGCTCCCACTCTCTACCTTGCAAGGTGAGAGTATTTATAGTCTTACATAAACGCCACACAACGGGGTGTGGATCGGGCATACACGGTGGGTAAAGACCCGTCCGTCCTCCACGGTGTTACTTAACTAAATACTACTTAGCTTGACATAACTACGACTACGAGCTTTCTAACGATTACATATACTTGAGGTGACCGACTCTTTAATACACGGAATTTCTAATTCCTAACAAATATAATCAGAATCGTGATGCTACTATGATCATCCCTAGGTATTCCATTCACGCAAAAAGTATTTTGGGGTGTGACAGTTAGTATTAATCAATCAACATTTGTTCCTGGACGTCGCATCTCTGATAATATATTACTTACCCTAGATCTTATGCGGAATTATCATAGAGGGAGAGGTCCGCCTAGGTGTGCGTTTAAAGTTGATATCCAGAAGGCATATGATACGGTTGATTGGGCGTTTCTTAAAGCTATTCTGATTGGGTTTGGTTTTCACTCCAAAATGGTTGACTGGATCATGGTGTGTGTCTCATCTACATATTATTCTATATGTGTTAATGGGGATATTCATGGCTTGTTTATAGGTAAGCGGGGTCTTAGGCAAGGTGACTGATAACATCAAATAGTCCTGAATATTAAGTGTCAATTTCCCCCGATAATGCTCGTTATTTATATCATTTATATGGATTTACGCTTGTTTTTCATTGTTTTCCACTTTCATGTAAATTACGAGCATTGGAGCTAAAGAGACGCGGAAATGGAAACATTACTAAAGATTTATCACAGTATGCTTATTTTGAAGAAGTTACGGCGTAACTCATCTCTCACATTACGCCGTAACTATTGCGTGACCCAGAAGTCCAACTTATCAAGAGGTTACGTCGTAACTCTTCCCAAAGGTTACGACGTAACTCCATTAGGTCAAAAGAGGTTCAACGCCGGCGATACTTACGCAGTAACTCTCTTGCATCACTTACTTACGTAACCGAGTTTATTGAAGACTACGGCGTAACCACTTATAAGGTTACGCCGTAACTAGCGCATCTAGTGCATTTATAGAGAAATAGAAGGTTACTGGTAACTCCTCTATTGGCCGAACCCATACCGCCTATAAATACCCCACTAATTCCAAAGATTTCAAAGCATCCCATTCCACACACAACACTCGAGAACGTGGGAAAAAGCTCAAAGCGGGTCTATGGAAGCATACAGAAATGTTTCCAAGGAGAAGTCACACCATTACGATAAGCTTTAGCGTTTATTATTTATTTTACTTTCAATTCATTTATTTCGCACCTTTGAATATGGAATTGATTTGCATGATTAATATGAGTGGCTAAGCACCCTTTGGTGCTAGCCTAGTTATGATTCCTTAATTGTTTTGTTTGCGTTTACCTTTACTTCCGCATAATTATTTCTAAGTGTATGCATGCATAGTTCTTGGTAGTCACCCTTGGTTCAATAGTTTTGAATGGCGATAGAGGCCAATTGCCTAGGAGATATGACCAAGTGACCCTAGGTGAGCGGATCGAGATGGGAAGGGTAAGATATGACCAACCGACGGCCCTTTCTACTTGTGCGATTTGAACAATCGATCACCTATCGTTTGGACGAACTTAAGAATTGGGGTGTAGTGTCTAAGTTCCTAACGGCCGGGCACTCACTATTTAGAATCTAGCATGTAGCGGTACTTAATGACTCGGCTTAGGGACCGGGAACAACAGGACTTATGATGGTGCGATTGATTTCTCCTGTGGTGGCATCTTTGCCGATAGGTTAGGCTAATTGACCAAATGTTGTCCTCTCGAATTTGACCCCACCAAGTAATTGGAAGTAGGTAGGCGTAGACATAACTAGCTAGGAGGATTAACTAGGTTAGCACCACTATTCCTCTATTGATTTCCCTCTACCATTTATTTGCTTTTATATTACGCATTAGTAGTTTAATTAATTAAATACCTATCGAAACCGTTATTATTCGTGACAATTAGACTTAGTAATAATCCAACACACATAGCTCTTGGGATGACCTCGGCTTTACCATTTACTACACTACACACGATCGGGTACATCGCCTGTTAGTGCATTTAGGTAGACCATAGGTATAGCGAGACACTATAAATATTAAGACCAGTCAAGAAAACACGCATCAAGTTTTTGGCGCCACGGGAGTTATACTAGGATTGATATTAAGTCTTTCATTTCATTTTTAAACTTTTCTCACGATCATATTTCAAGTTTTCGGTACAATGAAAGTTGTTAACATCGATGACCTCACTCTTGAGGAATACTTGGCGTTGACTAGAAGCGGATCAAGGGTCGGGTCTCGTAAGACCGCAATCGGAGCGGATGTTCGCTTCAAGATTAAAGACCAATTTATGAGGGAGCTTCGCTAACCCTTTTCGTGAAACAGGACGAAGACGCATATGAGCACGTTGAAAATGTCCTATACATCGCTAGCCTTTTCAATATTTGGGCGTGTCTCATGATCTTTGTTATGATCGTGGTCTTCCCAATGACTCTCACCAAGCGACGGAAGATGGATCGAAAGATTGCCCGTCAGGCGCTTAATACTGGGCGCTACTAAAGAAACACTTTATTCAAAGATATTGCCCGCCATCAAAGATTTCTAATCAACTTTTGGAGATCCATAACTTCAAACAAGAAGACGAGCGAAACTACAGATCAAGCTTGGGATGATACAACGATCTTCTTTATAAGTGTCCTACCAATGATCTAAATAACCAGAAGAAGGTCAATATTTTCTACAAAGGAATAAATATAACTACAAGACAGATGTTGGACTATCAAGGACCTATCCCAAACATGACTCCTACCCTTGCCCTTGAGGCCATTCAAAGACTCGCTGACCACTCTCAAAAATGGCATGACGGGGGGTGCAGCCTAAGCCCTAAGACTAAGACGATAAGCATTGCTTCCATTTCCAGTAATTTGGAAAACCTTGGAAGAGATATGAGGGAACTCCGGGAAAGTGTTCGTGCTATTCGTTGCAACAACAATGATGGTTGGATCCGCTTGTAAATTTTCCTATAAATGACACAAAACCACGAATCGAGAAGGTTATATATGGAGAAGGGATATCGTTCTATAAAGACCACTCCGAAACAAGAGCTTCTTCACTCGAAGAATCAATAAAAAATTATCTTTATGAAGATAACAAATGGCAAGCCGACAGAAACGCACTATTCAAAAGATTCCAGGACTCCAGAAATACTCTTCTAGGACAGCATATGGAGGACGACAAGAAATTAATAGATGATGTCATCCCAAACAATTCATTGGATGATAGTTCCTATAATTCCATTTACCTAGCAATGGAAAACCTCTCTACACCCCTTTCCGATGCAATGAAGAGGAGCCCTTCGAATTACAAGTACGAGATGAAGCCTTATGCAATAAGACAAGTTTTCCTGAGGTCAAAACACAATCTAATGACGAAGCAGGGACTGGAAACGAAGTTAAATTAAACGCTAGATGCTCTGCAGTCATCCTTAATCGATCCTCTCAGGAAAAGGACCCGTGAAGTTTCATTCTCCTTGCTCTATTAATAATTTACATAATATAAATGCTTTAGCTGATTTAGGAGCTAGTATTAGTATTATGCCTTTCTCTATGTGTAAAAGGTTGAATTTAGGACCCATTAAACCCCTTTGCATGACCATTGAAATGGCTGATAGGACAGTTAGCTTACCTAGAGGAATTGTTGAGAATGTGCTTATCAAAAGTAATAATTTCACTCTCCCTGTTGACTTTGTCATTTTAGACATGGAAGAAGACCTAGACATTCCTTTAATTTTAGGAAGACCCTTCTAGCTACTTGCTCGTGCTAAGATTAATGTTTTCAAAAATCATCACTTTAAAAATAAATGATAGAAAACTTACACTAAATATGGATGACGTGGGTAAGTGTCACCCAATCGAATCCGCTTGTGTTATCAAAAAGGAAAAACAAAATTACTCCTCCTTCCATCACGAATATGCACCGCGCTTCTAATCATCGTAACATGCGGGATAAGAAACCCAAGGAATTCAAGAATAAAACAGTAGTGACGACACATCGAATAATACGAAGAACGGGTCAAACAAAACATGGCACGAAGTTCAAAAAGTAGATTACAAACACCTCCCCAAATTGAAATATCATTGGTGCCGGGCCGTCCCTATTGACCACGATAAAGGATTTGATCTATGGGCTTCATGCAACCCTTATTCCGAAATCTGTGACGGGGGACAAGACAAGGAAAGGACAAAAAACAACAAATACTTATGGTCTTCAACCAATGATAAGGAGATAACATTCGAAGTTTGGATAAGAATTCATTATGGAGAAGTTAGCAACAATGATAAAATGAAAATATGGACTGATCCTTGTCTCAACCAAAACAATAATCATAAGTCAACAACAACTGGCCGGAGAGTAGTTGGTCGAAAGCATTGGTGCAAAATGATTAAAACTTCTGATGATGATTCTTGGGCCTCATGTGATCCTTACGAAAACTTCTGTAATGGAGGAAGTAATGCTAAACAGTCGGATCGACAAATTTCTTTGATTTCTACCATCGACCATAAACGCACCGAGGTACAATGGACGGGCAAATTAAGATTTAATGACTGGTAAAATCAAATATGGAAGAATAGATTCATCCACTAAAAACAAAATCGGAAGGATCGCATAAAGAAGATGATCATGAAACTCTTCAAGGTACCGTAACGCAGTTAGATTGATAACGTGCCTAACGTAGAGAAGATTGCGATTCTGATTGAAGATAATTCTTTTGAACCGAATGACTATCGCATTAAAGGAACCATTGACAATGAACCACGACAAGAGGTATGTGTGACTAACATTGATGATGAAGAGTATGAACAAAGCAGATGCAAACTACTTGGGATCCAATATAGAAAACCTCCTCTATTGTCACCAAAGGTTCAGATTCACTAGGTATTCCTTAGGACCGGATGAAAAGTTTTGCAAGGTTTCAAAGAAGGAATCAAGGAATTCACCGCGCCTTGACCCCGATGTCACTGGATCCGGAATAACTTAATGAAGGATATTGAAGAAGTAGGCAAGTTCAAAAGCCCCATAAGAGCCCAGCTGCTCGAGTCTAACTTAAAGACCAGTAAATAAATAAAAATGCTCTTCGAGAGACAACCGAATTATCCCTTTCTTTTGTTTTTATTTCCTTTCGTTGGGTTTTGTGTTTTCTAACCATTTTTGCGAGGAGACAAAGAAGTAATTATGCGCAGCTTGTCGATTCGAACGAGTTCTGGCGTAACTCATCTTGGTGATTACGCCATAACCAACATTTTAGCAAGATAATTCTTGACGCATTACCAATTACGGCGTAATTCCATCTCGGTTGGTTAAGTAACTATTAAACTTCTGACTCATACCAAGTTTTGCCGATTCTGGCGTAACTCTCTCATAGGAGTTATGACGTAACTCTCTCTGCTTAATTCTTTTATTTTAAAACACAACAACCTTGTATTAGTTTTAAATGAACTTTGTGGGTGTGTTCCCTGTAAACCCTCACGAGACTTCACTCGTCCACTTGGGACACCAAGTGGTTTAAAAGGCTTGTTGCATTCGCTAAATGCAACCGTGATTCCTACGAAAGTGAGTTAGGTTTGTTTTTCATTTTATTTTTTTCTTTTTAGAATTATGCTTGTCGGTATTGTGATTTCAGGGATTGAAGTTTGTTCATGACGCTTAAACGAAGGCACGGTTCTTTCTCGTGGGCCTTCTTCTTTTTGGAGCAAATTTCAGGGAAGTTCTCGCTCTAATTCTACCTTTCTCTTCACCTTTATTTTAATGCCTAGTACAAAAGGGACTTTGTACAATTCAAGTGGGGGACGGAGTAGAATTATCTCTTGAACTTTATTTAGCCCTCATTTTCTAGTTTATTTTGAAAAATTATGCCATTTTTAAATTTTGACATGTTTTTCCGAACCTAACTAGATTAGACCTTAGCCGAGCACATACAACGCTTGATATTACATGGTGAGATTAGCCTTATCCGTTTCCAATATTTTACCCCAAATCCACCAAATTATGAGTGTCTTGGGTAGCTTGTAAACTTTGGAACTTGGCCTTTGCATCATTTCGAGACCATAGACAAGGTATGTTGAGTTAGCTTGATGTATTTGGACTTTTCAGTTTTAGAAGGCAATATTATAGGATTATCACCCAAACAGACTACCATTGTGAGTCTATCGATTAGTCACCTCGACTTTTCGACTCCCATGTGAAACCCTTTTGTTGCACTCCCCTTTAGTGCAAGATACCCCTAGATACACCCTTCTGAGCCATTCCTTTCATTTTGTCAACCCAATATATTGTTTCGTTACACCCTTACACCTTAGCCTACCCTGTAGTCTTTATTTATAATTGGGAAGTCATCATTTGCCTAAGTTCAAGGTTCGAGTGGAAAGGTTTGGAAATCACGCTTTCATCGACAACAATTATGAAGATCATTGAAGACCCCGGTTCCCATTGTTCATCTCAAGTGGGGGATGTTATGTTATTATATGATGTTCAAATATATATATATATATATATATATATATATATATATATATATATATAGTTGATTGAGTTATGATATTGTAAAGTGCGATGTTATAAGCACTATAGTATGAGCTTTATTGTTTAGTATCGAGGAGGCCACCTCGGTCACATTAGAAGATTGGAGTTGGAGTTATACCAACTGAAGAAGAAAAGGTAGTGTGCCCATCACGACGTCCTCTAATGACACATCTACCTTGAATTTCATGATCCGGTCTCTAGACTTCTAAGCTTAAACTTTGGACGGATAGTAAGTGGTGATGACTTAGTTATAGATTTAGACTACCTTCTTGTTTTTCATTTTACACCAATTATATATCCCATGTCTTATCCTACCCTTTAGTCATGAAGCGTGTCTAGGTGATGCAGCGAGCAATCTTTGGTGTCTTGGCCATGGATTTGGTCATGTATCATTGATTTTGTCCTTAAGCCGTGACATGTTAGTAATGACGAGTCACCCTTAACCTTTGTCGTGTCTACCCATATTGCCTTCGAGAATTGTTTAGCCCTTAACTCTAGTGGTGGAGATTTGTGTAACCGCCAAGCTTATGATAGAATACATGCTATGATGTGCGATTGAGTGATCACCGAAATTGACACTTAGAATAGTTGAGAGATTTGAGTGTTTGTTCCCTCTTTCGTGAGGTGTTCGGCTTTGTTTTATTCTAGCATAAGGGATTTGTAAACTCATATTTTCGGGTTTTGGGAGATATCTTTTAGGAATCTATCTAATAAGGTCTACTTGAGAGCAAGTAGAGTTTAAGTGGGGGATATTTGATAACATCAAATAGTCCCGAATATTAAGTGTCAATTTCCCCAATAATGCTCGTTACTTATATCATTTATATGGATTTACGCTTGTTTTCCATTGTTTTCCACTTTCGGGTAAATTACGAGCATTGGAGCTAAAGAGACGCGAAATGGAAACATTACTAAAGATTTATCACAAGATGCTTATTTTGAAGAAGTTACGGCGTACTCATCTCTCACATTACGCCGTAACTATTGCGTGACCCATTAAGTCCAACTTATCAAGAGGTTCTGGCGTAACTCTTCCCAAAGGTTACGACGTAACTCCATTAGGTCAAAAGAGGTTCCACGCCGATACTTACGTCGTAACATCGCATCACTTACGACGTAACCGAGTTTATTGAAGACTACGGCGTAACCACTTACAAGGTTTGTTGTAACTAGCGGATCTAGTACATTTATAGAGAAATAGAAGGTTACTGGCGTAACTCCTCTATTGGTTACGCCATAACCCAGACATGGCCTATAAATACCCCACGAATTCCAGCATTTCAAAGCATCCCATTCCACACACAACACTCTGAGAACGTGGGAAAAAGCTCAAGGCAGGTCTAGGGAAGCATACGGAGCTGTTTCCAAGGGAGAAGTCACACCATTACGATAAGCTTTAGCATTTATTATTTATTTTACTTTCAATTCATGTATTTCGTACCTTTGAATATTGAATTTGTTAGGTTCCCATATTAGTAGCACAAGCATCAATATAAGAAATAGAGAAGAAGAGATCGGATAAACACAATCACAAACACATGAATAAGAAATAGAGAAAGGTTATGCGTAGGTGGATAATGAAAGTGAACAACCAACCTTCAATAGAAGGTTTACAAGAGGTATTTATAGGTCAAGGAGCTAGGGCAACACATCTAGACTCTTTCCCTTCTTATGGGCTTGGGCCAAGGCTTATGGGCCTTCTACATAAGCCTTAGCTTAATAACAAACATAAAGGCCATATCAAGCTAACTATTACATATGAATCACTAACACTTTAATTAAGGTTTAAGAGTGATTCCAACAATCTCCCCCTAAGTGTTGGTGATGAATGAAAGAGTGATAAACGTTGTAGGTGCTGATGTAATAGTAACTTTGACGTCTTCTGACATTCTTCTTTCTTGTGAGAAGAAGTGTCTTGAATCGAACAATCTCCCTAGTGTAGAGAAATTGTTTTCTTTGAACAGTTCTGCTTTGACGTCATCATTATCTTTGTTCTTTGATCTTTGTTCTTTGTGATGGTAGTGATAGTATGTTGTTGTTATGCGCATCGGATCCGCTTCGTTGCTCGGTGTCTCCACGTCATTCTTGACATGATCACACGCTCTTTGACGTTGGATTTCAATCTTGATGAAGTTCTCTTAGTCTTTAAACTTTGTATATTCTTTGACTTGATGAAGAATCATTCGATTGTGTGTTGCCTTTTGAGAGAACTTCCATTAGTGATGTTGTTGGTATGAGCATGTGAAGAATCGCACGATCATCCGCTCCGAGCTTCCATAAGAAGAAAACATAAGAAAGGTTAGTAATAAGCGGATTCCGACACTTACAAGTTTGAACTTGAGTGTTAACATCATAGTGTGAAAACACAACTCTAATTCTCACAAAGACCGTTCTCGAACCGGAGTCCCACAAGTGAGATAACGCGATGCACCAAGTACACCTATAGTTCGGATGAGTCACGAGGTACACCAAAGCATCACCTCACGATCAGACCGTTTGAGACACACTAAGCGTAATCCACGGGAGTTACCGAAGTGACTGCCGTGGTGTTTGAAGTTGACCACAGCGCAGAGTTTCCATTCAATCATCGAGGATCACAATTGTGAACCTCTCATAAATGTTCTCGACAGATTGCTAAGATCTGTGAAGGACACGATAAAGTATCACTTGCGTTCTTGTTGTTGAACGACAAGCGATAAAATGTCAAGTGTACCTATGAGATCTTTTGATGAATCTCGTGGCTCTAGACTCAATAGTGCGTTTTGGTTTTCCTGAGCGGAGACTAGGGAGAGGGTCTCTTTCTTCAATACCAGCTATGTCTATGAGAAAGCCGATAGTTTACATAGGGTTCCACTGAGAATGAAACAAGCTTCATTGAGAGAAACTTGAGTGGCTAAGAATGTTTAGTGCATGCATCCTTCGGGTCCATGACGACTTTTAATCTTCAATACCGGCGTCATCAAGTGACAACCAAGAGCATATGAATTGAACCCGATTATCCGCTAAGTTGAATAACTGGAGGGCTATTTCTTTTCACCCTTTCTTTGCTTTTCTTTTAATTCTTCAACTCCTTCTTTCTCGATTCTCATTTCTCCTTTTATAATCATACCTAAGGACTTCTAATTCTAACTATTGGTAGTGTCCTTGGGTAGATCTCTCAACTCTGGCGGATCATAGGACAGTTATTCCTAACCTTAATCACCTTATAACTCCATTGCCATAAAACCATTTTCATGAAAATCTCTCAAGTGTTTGTAAATGAAAGACATGTTTGAACACTTCAAGAGTTTTGATTTTCGAAATACTCCCCTCCACATGTGCTTAAGAGTTTTGATGAATCGCACAAAGTGAGGAAAGAGCTCGACTTTTGAGTTGATCAACTCAAGATAGACAATCCCCATGAGACACGGTTATGTTGCATAGTTAAAGAGATACATTGTCAGCTTTTAGGTGACAACTAGCTCTAATAACTACCTTGAAGGTGTGAACAAACCTCGAAAGGTTTGTCAAACCCGTCAAAGTTCATGTCTACCAAGAGTTTCTCGAATGGTACATTCTACTCGGACAAGTCCTTTGCGAGACACGTTTACATCACTAGCGAACTAGCTTGAAATTATTACGCGTCCCGGACAAGTCTTTTCGAGTTACTAACATTTAAGATCTCGTCAATTCGTTGGTTAAGTCTATAGCACAAAGATTCATTTGCAATTTCATAACATATTTCTTATCACATAAGTTTTCTCCCCCTCAAAAATGGCATATAAATATGTTATTTTTGAAGAAATGTTGAGAATAAATATGACCATTTTGATTTTTGTGGGAAGATTACTACAAGGAACAATTTGTGAACAAAGTTTTTAATCAAATACTCCCCTCAACAAGTAATATAAAATTTTGAGAACCAATGCCTTCATGTATCCCCTTCAACCTATAAGCCAAGAATTCCATCGCTGAGAACCAATGCCTTCATGTATCCCAGCCGTCCCGACTTTCTTGATGTGTGATCTCCAAATTTATGAAGATCTCTGCACGCCATCAAGCGATTGCGATGTAGTTCACTTGAAACTACTCCAAACGGTTTCTTGATGAGAGTGTATTATGGAAGATGGTTGATGTCGGGAAGTTCTAGCCGAGGTCTGGTGAGATTGACACGAGTGCGATATGATTCAACAAAGAAGTTGTAAATCTTCTACACGTTCCAGATTACTATGCTTCGATGAAGATAAGCAAGGACTTGATGTATTCACGTTGAATTTCAATCGAGAATTGTCTCATTCTTCCCCGTACCTTGGCAAGATCTGGATCTTCAATGTTGTTGAGAGACAAGTTCGAAAGTCCGCTTCACGTAATTCATAGTCCCTTTCGCCTTGTCTTTTGACCACGATAGTCTTGAGGAAGGTGTAATCCCATTTAGACGAAAGAGTGACATGCTTAATAGCAACGATCCCTTTTGTCTTGTACACTTCATGTTGAGACTTTCGAACCGGCGCCTTTTGTAGTAGATTCGTCGGTGTTCCGCCAATGGTGAATCCCTTTACATTGCATCAATGTCATATCGCTCCACGCAGTTGGAAAACATGTGGGTAGCCTTTTCCTCGATGGCTATGCGGTTGGAGTATATGGTCGCCAGAACGGAAGTGTAAGTGATGTAGCGTATTTCTTTGAACCATCGCTACCATGTAGAAGAAATTCCAAATCATTGTTGAAGAAGTAGCGGAATGGGATCTTAGGTTGATCCGGTTCACAATCGTTGGTAGAGGTTTAGACCATCGATTGTAGTATGGAGCCTTGTCTTGTCGGTGAAGTCGATGTTTGCTTGTGGTTGAGCCAATCAATGTTGTTAGACATGGCTCGTGCTATGTTTTCAAGGTGATACTCAACTTCAATAGCACTTTCCGAGCTGTCTTTGAGTAGTTGAAAGGCTTCATTCTTGATGCGTCTCAACTCGATTTCGTCATCTTCTTCACTCGGAACTTTTCTTGCAAGAACTTAGCATGCTCCAATGTACGACCTTCTATCACATCTTGACCTTCGTGGGTAGGAGTAGAATCAACAAGTTTAGAGAACCGGTCATATTCGTGTCATCTTCGTCTAGCCATGATATGACGCCACCTTAGGCTTCTTCTTCTTTTTATTTGGCCTAGATGAGGATCTTTGGTTTCTTAGCCGTGTCGGGAGAGGTGGGTTGTTGTTGGGGCTCGGGGACTTCCTCATCGTCACCACCGGTGTATTCAAAGTGATCACCGTTTTCTCCGTCTGGGTGGTAACTCGAGTCCCGAGGTTTGTCGCCAGGAAGAGCGTGGAGGAGATCGTTGTTGAGCTGGAGTCCTTGGGGGTGGAGGTTGCATGGAGGATGATTCACCAGTTTTCTTTGGGCGTTTAGACTCTTTATCTTTATCTTTATCCTTATCATCATGGTCTCTTGGATGCTTAGGCCTTTCAGCTTGCTCCTTGCATGAGGTTTTGAGTTGATATTCCAGTAATGCCTCGAATAGTTTACCTTCATCAGAGGTGAAAGTTCCAGATCGTTTACCCATTTGTAGCACCAGTTTGGAAATTAACTCTGCATCAGAGAGAACTGCAGGCTCCATTGGATTGATAGTCATTGTCACCGGAGTGGATTGCATTGTTTGCTTGACTAATTTCATGAGATTTGGATAGAGCTGTCTGGTAAACATCTCCCTTGTAACTCCAGGAACGATGTCAAGAAGGAACTTGTGAGTATATCCTTTGATCATCTCGTTCATTTCCCCTTGAAGATCACGTTGCATGAACTTCTGGACGTACTCCCTTTCATTAGACATCTTGTCTATCTCGTCATGAAGATGTTTGATGTTGTCACGAGTATATCTAACTTTTATTGGTCACATCTTTCTTCCCGACCGCTGATGCTTTAACAATCCGTGTCTTTGCCCGAGATATCCAAGAGTCGGTTAGTTTCTTCACGATTGGATATGGATCCGTTGATCTTCCGGATGGTGGAGGTGAAGAGTGAGAAGACGAATCGATGATGAAGAGACATGAGGAGATTCGGGGTCCTTAGGAGGTTCGAAGTTTCCTCCTTGGAACGAATTGAATGTTGAGAAGAAAATCATCATAGTTCACCGTCATCTTGTCCAGATTTAGCCTTTTCTTCAGCCTGAATCCGAGCTTCTTCATCAGCTTTTTCTTTCTCACACTTTTCTGTTTCTGGTTCCTCAATATCATACTCAATAGACTCCTCCAGGCGCTTTTGTTGTTGATCAAGAATGGTGGCACCAGTTCCCTTATCGGGTTGATTAACCGCATCAGGAATTGGTGTAGATTGGACACCACCACTTGACCCTCCGGGGCCATGCATTTGTTGTTGTTCGAACTCTTTTGCAACGTGTTGGAGTCTTATGATTTTGAACTTCTTCCGTAGTCACTATCAAAGGGCTCTTCATCCGAGCTTTCTTCTTCATGCTCAAATATTGGAGTTTTCCTTTGCCTTGGTCACTATTGAATTGGGAGGTTTAGCTACTATTGGAATGACATCGGTTGAAGTTTGAGTAGGTGACCTCTTCGTCTCGATTCGGTTTCCTCGAGCTTTCATCCACTAGCTTTCTTTGCGGTTCGAGACTTGGGAATGGGAATAGAACAACTTCCTTAGAGGAACTGTCCTTTGAGTGGAGGCTTCCGCTTAGGGAACTTTCTTTGACTCTAAGTGCTTGTAACACTTCCCGACCGCTTCTTCCGGTTTTCCTTGTAGGTGTACCGGCGGACTTTTCATCAAGAAAACCTACTTTTCCTTCTTCAACTGCTACCGATATCGCTTGTACGAATGCGCTTGTTTGATATCATCGCTATAAGGTGATCCGGCAAGATCGCACCTTGTTTCTTTGTTGTAGAGTCCTTAAATCTAACGAGAGTGTGGGCTCATACAACATGGAGTGTTGTTTGGGGTCATCGAGTCTCAAGGAATATCGAGGATTATACCCAGAGCTCGTTGGATCAACATTTTGTATATCGATATACGGGATTTTGGTGCCAAGCTTTTCAAGGAAAGTCATCATATCGTCCCATATCGAGCTTCAACTTCTATGTCCGTCTTGTTGACCAAAGCCCAAAAAATTTGTAGTTCCATGAGCTTGGGATTCTCATAACCACTATCACGTCCAGAAACGGATTTGGTGATCATAATGTAGAGGGTTCTCCACGGCTGGGGAATGTTCTTAAGATCGACATATGAATGCTTTGTGATTACTCCTGAAGCTTCGTCATAGCCAATGTTGATCATGAACTGGAGAACTACCTCTTTAGTTGGAGTGGCATTGAGTTCAGTAGGGGAGAACTACCTCATGAACTGGAGAACTACCTCTTAAGATTGACCTTT
Source organism: Chrysanthemum lavandulifolium (assembly GCA_022545495.1). NCBI lineage: Eukaryota > Viridiplantae > Streptophyta > Magnoliopsida > Asterales > Asteraceae > Chrysanthemum > Chrysanthemum lavandulifolium. The sequence continues at coordinate 292,928 of JAHFWF010000159.1, forward strand.
GATCTTTCGCATTGTATGCCGGTGGTGTATGTAGACCTCAGATGCGAGAGCGAGTTAGTGAGCATGTTTCGATGGGGTGAGTCCTCGTAATATCCATCGCAATTTCACATGAAGATTACGAAGCGTAAGAAGTTCTCAAAATCAACTCGAGGTTGTTCTTTCCAATCTTCATTGGATAACCATTCGGAAGATATCGGCAATAGTGAGAACATTTGGTGCATCCACATTACGCATTTGAGCGTCCATGTCGTGATCTCGAAAGATATTTAGCCAAAAGAACCAACATATCGAAAGACATTACGTTAGTTAACAGATGGTTTTATTGTCTAATTATTGAATGTGATATGTCGATGATTGTTACGAGTCCAATGTCACTTGTTTGTCCAATAGTCCAAAGACGCCGTGATAAGTTTTGTGAGTTGATTAACTTTAAGTTTTAAAGTCCATGTTTTCACTTATTTTCACAACTTATTAAACATTTAAGCTTATTAGTGACATTATTGGTTTCGTATGCTATGATTTATTCATTTACAAGTTTGCACGCGTAACAATTCATAATTAAGGTTAAAACTAGGCTTAGGCGTAGAAATGGCAAGCTTATGCGTAAATGTAGTGATTATACGCGTAATTGTAAGCTTATGCGTAGGTTCTTGACTTCGCGTAAGAAATATTACGCATAGGAAAAGAGGGCCTTATGCGTAAAGCTTACGCGTGGCGTATATGGAACCTTACAGTAAGGCTTACTCGTGAAGAGTCAACCTTATGCGTGGAGGTTATCGCCACGATATCCTTCACAGGATACGCGTAGTCCCCAATGTAGAACCTTACGCGTAAGATTTCTCTTACGCATAACATGCTATGCGTAAGGTGATCCTTATGCGTAGATGGCAAGTAACCTTGATTCTGAATTTTCACGCGTAGAAAACCTGAAATAAGTTCATCATATTACCAATATTGACATATACATTCATTCCTTTTTCAAATCAAATCATGAAAAACCCATTCAAACAGTTATTCGTAGGAAGACTTATGCGTAAACCTAAACCCTAAGGCTCAATTTTTACGTGTAAGTTATCTAGCCATAGAAATTGCACCAAAATGATTCTGGGATGTCTAGGAAGCCTATTGAGTTGTTCTAACCAAGTTTTAACACCAAACTCTAAGCGAATAAAAAATACCCAATTCTTATGAACACAAACCCTAATTTCCAATTTATAAGTAATTAGTGTTTCTGGGTAAATTCCAAGCATAGATATGATCAATTAAACTCGTAAACAACATCTTGCAAGCAACCAATTAGCCAGAAACGTTCACATATGAAAATACCCAATTCCACGCATAAACCCTAGTTTTCAAAATCAATCAATTCGTGTATCTAGGTGATGTTTAATGATAAAAATGGTTTCAATGATGTTAGATTAACGTTTTGACACACTCATTTTATCCACAAACACACAAACTCGATTATGTGTTCATACACTTATGCGTAGAACACAAAATCACACATAGATCAAAATCTAACCGTTGGTTTTATGAAAGAATCAAAACCATTGTTTGTAAACACGTTAAGATTATGAAACCACTTACAAATTGATGATCAAGAACTCGGATTTGAAAGTGGATTATTAGGCGTAGGATTTAGTTAGGTTGGATAATAAATGTGAAGAGTTAATGAGTTAGGTGAGGTATTTTTGTATAAAAATACTTTGATCATTTGACACATTTAGTCCCTACACCTTTAACATTTACATCCAGTGTTCATAACTTTCATTTTGGTTACCAAACGAAGGATATAAGGAAAGAATTTTGACGACACTCCCCCTCGACTTAAGAAATAAAGAAGTTTTATAAATTTTAGTTCGAGGGGTGTCAGTAAACCAGAAATGTGACCACCATTTTTAAAGAAACAACCGTGATAAGATAACATGCAAGTACAAGGTTTTATGAAACCGAAAATATTTGCTTTCTCCCCTCAACACTTGATCGAAAAAATCTGAATTTTGAAAGATTTGAGTGTTGTGGAAGATTTGTACTTGCCACGTTAAAAGAAATATAGATAGAAGAATATTTTTGTTGTTTTATCGATTTTATAATTTTGTATTTTGTTTTTGAAAATATTTACAAAAGAGGTTTTGGTGTTTGTTGGTTTTTAAGAATGTTTTAAGAGTTCATCCAGCCTCTTGAGTCAAACACCGCATACCAATCCGTGGACCAACTCATTAAACCTAGCAGAGCTAAGGCTTTGGTGAGGAGATCGCCAATTGGTATTCTGTACCACAAAGTATAATTCAACTATACCGCTCCACGTGGTCCTTGATGAAATGATATCAAGATCGATGTGCTTTGATTTGAATGTTGAGCAGTGGCACGAGATCGCAATAGCACTCCGATTGTCGCAGACATCGGGATTCATCAAATACATAACCATAGTCTTTGAGTTGTGTTCTTATCCAAATGACTTGAGCACAACACACCGACATGGCTACATATTCTCGCCTTCGGTTGAGACAACGATGTACAATCCCTTCTTCGATTACCATGATACCAGCTTATCACCAAGATATTGTAATGCTCTCAAGTACTTTTCCGTGAATCTAAGCATCCCGTGGTCGTCATTCGAAAAAGCTATTAGTTCAAAACCGTAATCCTTCGGATACGGATCCCTAAATTAATGGTTCCCTTGATGTATTGGAGGATTCTTTTAGCCTCGTAGAGGTGGGTTTCATTGGTCTCGATCGATAACGGAGCAAAGATATACGGACAAAGATAATATCAGTCCGCTAGTCGTTAGATACATGAGAGACCCAATGATACTACGGTATTTGGTAGGGTCCACCAATTTCCCATGTAAATCGGCCTAGCTTCTTGGTATGAGTCATTGGTGTAGCATAGGTGTCGAGGTTTGCATTCCAAATTTGTTAAGAATTTCAAGGGCATATTTGGACTGACTCAAGAAAATACCACGGGGTGATTGATGAACTTGCAGTCCTAGAAAGAACGTAATTTCACCCATCATGGACATCTCAAAATGTTTCTTCATTAGTTTTGCAAAAGCGATTGAGTACTTTTTATGTGTTGACCCAAAAATGATGTCATCCACGTAAATTTGAACAATTAAGATATGTGCCCCGTGATATTATATGAAAAGAGTTGGGTCGACCAAACCTTTGGTGAAATTATTGGCAATGAGGAAAGATGATAACTTATCGTACCACGCCCGAGGAGCTTGTTTGAGTCCGTACAGAGCTTTGTTCAGTTTGTAGACATGGTTCGGGAACTCGGGATCAACGAACCCTTCCGGTTGGTCGACATAAACCGTTTTTTCGGTTGAGCATTGAAAACCGCTTACGTCCATCCGAAAGACCGTTATATTCATATGAGCCACGAACGCGAGAAAGATCCGAACCTCAAGACGAGCAACCGGAGCGAATGATTCTTCAAAGTCAATACCTCTTCCCGTTTATAACCCTTAGCCACCGATGTGACTTGTTTCGATTACGTTCCTTCAAAGATCCAATTTGTTCTTCCAAATCCATTTGAGACCAATGACGTAGACCCTCGTTGGTCTTTCAACCAGCTCCCATACTTCAAGACGCTTGAATTGGTTGAGTTCTTCTTGCATGGATTCAATCCAGGTTGTCTTTGTCATTGCGTCTTTAATGTTTTAGGCTCAGATTGGCGGAGCGGTGAGTGCATAAATGCAATGTTCACCGTCTGTGTGAAGACGTTGTCTCGTAACAACCGATTGATTCGGGTTGCCAATAATATTCTCTAGAGGATGGTCTTTTGTCCAACGATGTGTAGAGGGTTGATGTTGGTATACATTGTGCGATTTTGAGGATTCAAATGACTTGTAGATGATTCCGCGACATCGGGTGCAGCAGTTTCATTAGCAAACGGGTTAAAGAATGCATTTGGATCAAAATCTGCAGTGGGGTACTTCATTAAGAACATCATCACCGGTTCAACGTCGTTGGAAGCAGCTTTGTTCAACTGTTGTTGTAGAGTCAATCGGTATTGCTTCTTAAACCGTAGTTGTTGTAGCAGTGTATCGGTATAAGAGTATGATCGAGTTGAGAAGCGAAACATCGGATACACTTGGAGCACGTTCATCAATGTCATCATCGAGCAATGAGCAAATAGCTTTTCCATTTGTTGACGAGTAAGTGGGGGCTTGGTTCAATTGATGATGGGGTTTGAGGAAGTTTAAACGGTTGTAACCGGGTTCCAAGTCATTATGATCAAGCCATTTCAAGAAGCTCATCAAAATTAGCATGAATCGCTTCCATAACCTCGCTTTGTCTGACGATTCCATATCCGTAACCTTTAGAGTTCTTACAAGATCCAATAAAGACTCCAATATCGACTTTGGCTTTGAGCTTTCCAAAGTCAACACGATCATTATTTGGGTAGCAAAGGGATCTAAATACATGAAAGTGTTTGAGATTCGCTTTCTCATTGTGGATAAGCTCAAAGGTGTTTTGTTGTGGCATTTTGTAATCATGGATCGGTTTGAGTATAGCATGCGGTTGATACGACACGCCCACAAGTAATCTGGAAGTTTAGCATTGATTAACATTGTTCTTGCAGCTTCCACTAACGTACGGTTTCGTCTTTCAACAACTATGTTTTGTTCTGGTGTATGTGCAATAGATGTCTGATGCTCAATTCCCACTTTCTCATAAAATTCTCGAAGAGTTTGGTTCACAAATTCAGTTCCTTTGTCTGTTCTGATTTGGCGGACGGTGTTCCGGAGCTGAACTTGAATTTTTGTAAGAAAGGTGATGATCATCTGTTGAGCTTGATCTTTGCTTTAAAGAAAGTAGACCCAAGTCCATCGTGAGTAGTCATCGACAATTACCAGGATGTAGCGTTTGCCATTAATCATTTGCACGCGCATAGGGCCACACAAATCCATGTGAAGAAGATGAAGCACATGCTGAGAGTTGTGTTCCATATTTTAAGGAAAATGAGCACGAGTGTTTTTCCCTTGTTCACAAGCTGAGCAAAGGTGATCTTTAGAATACCGGAATCTCGGGAGACCTTCAACAAGTTTGTGTCGAGCAAGGTTGGTGATGGTTTGAAAGTTTAAATGTGAGAGACGACGGTGCCATAGCCAAGATTTTGTTGATGTAGCCTTTGAAAGTAGACAGATGGGAGAAGAAGCAACCATGTCTTGCATTGAGATTGTGTATAGACTAGAATTGCGAGAGCCAGACATAAGATCGTTTCCTTGTAGATCACGAATGAAACAAGTTTTCTCCCGAAAAGCAACCTCCAAGTCTCCATCACAGAATTGACCAACTGAAAAGAGATTGTGACCGAGGCCTTCCACATAATAAACCCTGCTAATTTCGATATTGCCATTGATATAATCTCCGTAGCCCATGATAGGCGCTAAGTGATCATTCGAATCGACAATGCCAATGAACTTTGCAATAAAGTTTGATAACGCTTTAAGATCGCTCGTCATGTGTCGGGAACATCCGCTATCAACAATCCAAAGGATGATCTCAGACACCGCATTACACACGCATTTACACATATGGAATAGAAGTAGATGTGGAACCCAATGAGTTAGAGGGTTCCAAGCGCTATGGTAGAAATACACACATCAATGACTTTAGGCATCCATTTAAATCCTAGTGTATTATGTAACCATTTTGCCATCTCCAACTAGTATTTGCTTTAGTCTTAGTGAATGCACTAGGTGGTACTACATTTCTTGGAGGTGATATCGAGCTACAGGATATCAATGCGTTTCTTAGAATCTAAAGAGGCGGTTTACCAAGCACTGACCTTAGAAGTATTAGTGGGCCTAGAGGTATTCGGGTCTTAGGATTCGTAAACGAGACAAGATAGCTCTAGCAACACATTTTTCATGACAATCGAGAGCATAGTTTACGACAAATAACACAAGAAGCATCGATCAATATCAAAAGTACTTAAAGGTTTAGCATTCGTTACAACACTTTTTCCATTACATTTGTCAAACGCAATATCTAAAGTGGGTGCAACTCGAGTCTTATTCAAAGTCCTAGGGTGTTCTTCTACTTAAAGATTCTTTATTGTTCTTTTCTTAGGTCGCAACTTCCTATTCTTCCTTGTATTGCTCCTATTTGTGAAGTGCGGACGTTTGGAAAAGAAGCAACTAGTCCTGCTTCAATAGAGGAAGCACATTAGTATCTTGTGGTTTGTCAAGAGGCATTCGGGTTCACGCTTGTAAAGTGTTACAGTGCAATTCTCTTAATGATGCTAGGTGAACTTGTTCATACTTTCCTAACATCTCCTTAACTTAATAATAGTGTGCACCAAATCTTGATTTTCAAAACGAAGATTTCAAAGAAAATTCATGACTTCTTTAGTATGTGCAAGATAATGATCAAGTTCGTTTGATGCTTCATCACGAGTCTGTTTGAGTAAATCAAATATGACACCATATTCCTTTTAACTTTTACAAGTTCTTGTTCATATTTTGAGATTTGACATTTCAAAGACGCGTTTTGATCATCCGGTTGCTAAAATTTTGGATTAAACGCTTTGGATTGCAATCGGTTGATTTTGTTTTGCAAAGCAAGTTCTTGATTTTGACAATCTTTTGACACAATTGAAGACGACGTTTTGAATTTGAAAGCTCATTTAATAATGCGTTCATTTTCAACTATTAAAGACTCGAATGATGCACATTATCAAGATTCTCAACAATATCAACAGAATCACAGAATCGGTAGAGATATGATCGATGCATATGCAATGATTGTAATAACACAAGATTATTGATATCGGCACATATAACATCTTTCAAGAGTCGATCAACATCTTTTCTCAACAATTTCTTTTTACGCTTAGTATTTGAAATCGATGTTTACATTTTCAAAACTGTTTTCATGAGACCAAGTTACTTGTGAAAATCCCTTTCCCAATATAGTGCACAAGTTTTCAAAATTTTGACATGGGGTAAAATTCTTTTCGAAGAATATCTCTTTGTTCTCGCGCCAATGGCGATTGAAAATGTTCAACTTTTATTTTGTAATGAAATTCAATCTCACGCTCCAAAATTTTGAGGTCGAGATAAGAAAGTGTCAAAATATTTGATAACGCGACAACTTTCGGTTTTTGTTTTAACTTCACTAAGTGAAGGTAAAGGACCATTAATTTGTGCACCATTGTGTTGGGGAATAACTTTAAACGGTGTGATAACCAAAGGTTTGTTAGAAGTATCTTGTTGTGTGACAAACGTTATGACTTTTGAATAGTTAAATGGTTTGTTATAAACAACATTTTCTATTTTGACCGACTCTCGTCATCTCGATCTAATTCCTCCATGCGATTATATTCAACAACAAATATAATTGAATCATCAATTCTATGTTTTGCATTGTAAACTTCGTGATTTGGTTTGAATGCTCGCTTGAAAACTTAGGTTTGTAATCGCAAGAATCGGTCCATATCCATTTGGATTTGGTTTAAAAGTAAACTTTTGAATAGTTGTGATTGACTCACCATGTTTATAAACAACATTTCAAACTCTTTGATTTTGTTTTGTAAGTTGACAATTTCTTCAAGATAGTTATCTATTCGTTTAGTGGAATGCTTTTTGTACTGTGAGAAATGTTTTTGACAAGTTAACAACTCGCCTTGGCTTTTGAGTTTCCAAAGTAAAAGCGTTAATTTGTTTTTATGTTCATGTTTCATTGTTCTATTTGAGACAATAAAGCATTCTTGGATGCGGCTAGATCACGATCCGCTGCTCTAATGATTTTTCGTTTTGATGAGATTTAGCAAAAGTGACTTCAAAACCTTCTTCACATTTTTCTTGAGTTTTAAAACGTTGATTTGTCTAATTAAGCATTCATTATCCCTAATTAACGAGTGCATTTTATCTCTTAATTGCTTGCAAATTTCCAAACGAGATTCTTGGTCTTTAATTAAGGTCGAGCTCAATTTCTCTATTAGACGAAGCTCATCTTGTTCAACGTGAGTCTCAACATGATCATTATTTAGATCCTCAAATATAACCACGAGTCAACTTGATTATCAATATTAACCATAAGGTTATCTTGATCGTCAAATATAACTATGGGATCTATTTGATAATCATCGAATGAGATGTGGATGGCTCATGTTGAACACTCGATCCTTGTCGGATGGAGAAATTGGCGGAGATATCGATCGTTGATGAGTATATTTTGTTCGAATTACTGAGACAAGCCATCGATGTCATACACTGGGCCTGTGTCACTCATGTGTAGAGCTTGCATTTGTGCCATCAACATCACCGCCGCTTTAGCTCGCAAGTCCTCCATATCATCATCGAATCTGATCGCCATAAAGCTCTATTCCTTGTTGGTAAGAGTTCCACCAACTTCATCCTTGAGAGCCAAGAGCAAAGCCTCTTTGTGATAAGCAACGCCTCTTGTCCTCGGCTTAGGGCATGCATTAGCCGATGACCCTTCTCATTACAGCTTATAACAACGAAGACCATTAACCCCATTCTCAGCATTCCCTGCTCAACCACTTGAGCCCTTTGTTGTTGCGGAGCACCCATGTTATTCCTTCCCATAGCATTAAACCCTTGACCACCTCCCATCCGACGACCATAACCACGATTCTCGAACTTCAACGCGTCCATTGTTCACAACACCGATTCCTTGTGTTAGATGAGGAACGAATGCGATTGTTGGATTTGTTTGTATACCGCCGAATGCTTTGGCAATCATAACAAATCCTTGTTGCAATTCATCGAAGGCATCGGAGTCCTCATCGCCTTCCGTAAAGTGCTTGAGCATTGTTGTTGTTGTATGGAACCAATTGAGTTTGTTGAGGTTGTTCTTTGACGGATCATATGGTGTGATGGTTGCATTTGGTTGAGGAGCGGGTTGAGGAGCCGTTTGAGGAGGAAAACTAGTTTGAGCCCACAAAGCAAGTTGTTGATTGTCCGTAGTGGATGTGAAGCCGGAGTCCACGGATAGCCCTTTCTTTGTCAACTTCTTTTTGGTGAGGTTTCGGATAGTCGTACAACAATCCGTATGTAGCATGATGAAGATTCTTAGCTTGACGGAGAAAAATGACATACTTTTCCCATTCCGGACTAAGACTACTTAGGAACTTAGTGTTGACAAACAATTAGTGGCATGATGATGTTGTGTTTGTCCAAATCATTAATGATGTCCGAAAAGCAATGATGATATAACTCTAATGTCTCTCCGGTTCAATTATGAAGTGTTTATAAGCCAAGTAGATTTTTAATTCCATGTCTTCCGATTGAGTGATGTGCCTTCCATTAGAAGATGAATATGTTCCCACATTGCTTTAGTCGTCTTTTGAGCATCAACACTTGAAGGATCGGATTGGGTAATCCCAAAAGGATGTATTGCATTGCTAGTTCATCGGCTTCAAAATGTAGAAGTTCATCACCGGAGGTCTCGAGATAGTTGCAATGTTGGTGACAACATCTCTTGGTGGATTGGCAAATGGATCTCGGGTGTGACAACAATGAGGCATCCGAAATGGACCTTCCATAATGACCTTCTTTAAGAACTTTTGTTGGAATCACTCCTAAACAAGATTTCAAGTATTTATATTTCATATGTAATAGGTAGCTTTATTATGGCCTTTATGTTTGTTTAAGGTCCGACTTATGTAGAAGGCCCATAGTCGAGGCCCAAGACCAATAAGGAATAGGGAAGGAGAGGGTGTTGCCTAGCTCCTTGCCTATATAAACTATTGTAAACCCTCATTTGAGGTTGGTTGTTCAAAGTTACTCTTTCACATACACTATACGCCTAAACCTTTCTTTACTTTTACGTGTGTGTGTGTTTGGTATTTGTTCAATCGCCTTCATCTATTCTCTTATAAGCTTGTGTTGTAAAACTAGTGACCTAACGGTGGTATCAATCGCCAAATAGTTGGGTGTACTCGCTTGTTTTTGAAGTTTTGGTTTTGAATCTTACGGCGTAGAGATAACGCTATCTTTGGTCATCTTAAAACTTGTTTTTCCACTTTTAATCCAAGATTCTTGTACTTTCAATGTTTTAAGGTGTTAAAATACTTGTTTTGGCAAAAGTTTCAAACTTTACGCGTGGATTTACGCTTTTAAGCTTGTTTTTGTTCGAGGGTTTCGTTCTCACGCAACTCTGCTTAGCACTTTTGGTACATCAAAATTCACACTTTTGTGCTCCGTCAACACTTTAATCTTTCAAAACATATTGTTTCAAAACATCGTACTTGCATGTTATCACATCTCAGTTGATTCTTTTACAAATGGTGTATTTACGGTTCATTGACCTCCTCGGACTTTAATTAATAACCTCTCATTAAGTCGGGGGTGTCAAGTTCTAAAATCTTCATTTGGTAACCAAAATTGGAAGTTAAAAGGCTTTGGATGAAAATGGACGTGGAGGGACCATTGTCAAAACCTTAAAAATTTTGAATAAAATATCCTCCTTTCACTTCACATTTAATACAAAACACTATTATCATCTAATAATATTGATCAAATCGTGTGTTTGGATCTTCATTTTGTAAGTGATTATGTGTTTACAACATGTCTTTAAGCAATGGTTTTAATTTTTCAAAAATCAACGGTTAAAACTATATATAATCTCGTTTTGTGGTCTCGATCACATGATCAAGATATGTGTTTGTGGTTAAATAATTTGTGTAAGCGTTCTTACGTGATACAGTTTAACCATCAAATTCCACGAACCACTAATTGAAGATTTTTGAAATTAAGGGTTTTGGTCGATTTGGGTATTTTCTGAAAGATAGTTGGGTTATGCTTTTGCATTGTTGAATTGATGATTTCCATAGTATATAGCCAGGAAACACGAATTGGTCAGATTCGGGATTTAAAGTTCATATACCTTGCAAAATGTTAAAACTTAAGTCCTTGGAATGGCACTTATTTGGACGAGAAGGCGCGAATATATGAAGAAAATTCGAAATCAAGGCTCATTTGGATGTGAAAGCGGCGTCGGGTTCTATATGCTGCGCCGTGGAGAATGTGTGGTCGGGAACTTACTGGCGGCGACACGGCGTCACTAAACATAAGGTGGGCGTCGCGTTTAATCTTATATATAGAATCAAATTTTTCAATCTTTAGGTAAGTCTTTGGGTAAAACCTAAAACCGGATTCATCTTTGTGACCCTAGGTATGATTACGGTGATTGTAGTCTAAACCATCCGAAGAGCACCTTAGGTAGAGTCTATAATCTAAGTGGATTTAGACAAACAAAGTTGGGAGAAAGCATGCCACAACTTTAGAAACAGTGACTTATCATTAGGATGGTGATAAGAGTAATACAAACTAAGTAAACACATCTTTAAACTATCATACGAGGCACATTAATTAGCTGGACTCCCATGACCTTAGTTTAGATAATTAGATAATAGTAGAGTAATCGGTGAAATTTCTAAGTTATCATTTTGGCCGGAATAGAATAGCTGGTTAGTAGTCCACCTCGTTTAGGTTTCTTTGCTGATTCCTATCAAGTAAATTTTTCTTATTTTAGCTTTCTCTTGGTCTATCTTGCGGAACCTTTGTTGGTAACCCATCACTCTTCATCATGGAAGGTGATAATCAACCACGTCCCATACAAACCCCCTTAAGCAACTTAGAACCAGCGTAACATGATTCGAACTTCGGCACTTCAATCAATTTGATGAAGTTACATCGATGAAGAATCTCCTCGTTCACACAATCTCAAACCTTAGCGAGGAAGTCCTTACCCTCAATGATAGCCCATAAATCCTCTAGCGAAAACTCTTGGGAACACTCCTATCCCTCACCGCTGGATTCACCAATGCCAGTCTATCCTGGAGACGGATCAATGAGTGTTGCATGCATCGATATTTGGCTAATAGGCATATCAATTCCATGGACGGTGTGAACAATTCACCATCAAGCGGTTTCTAAAATTGTTGATGCTATCTATCCAACGGAGTGTAAGGAGCAAAGTTGCACTTTCACCAACCGATGGAGAATCTATCACCAACTCACAGGTCGTTACAAAGATCTTATTCAACAAACTACGGTATTAACCTTTGGTTGCTTGTTCAATCTTTGACACTTTGTCTCCCGAAAAGGATCAAAAGGGATTGATTTTTACGCGATGAGTTTAGCGTCTTCCTCTCGGTCATGATATTTATGATGACCCTTCCTCCACTTCAAGCGATGAATGTGATCCTTCAATCTGAAATAAGTCCTATCTTCGAAAAAAGCTTGAGGATTGATATTATTAGGGAAGAATGTTCACTATCATCCAAAGAGCATGCCCTTGCATTAACGATGCCTCACTCCACTGTTTCTTACGTTAACGATTTCGTAATTTTTTGATGACATGAGGCGGTACGCATTGGCGGTATTTATTAAGCGATTCATGAATAATGATAATAACGTAATATCGACAATCATGAAATTGAGATGGTTGGGCGTGTCCTTTTATCCTCTTGGGATGAAATTGAACCTATTGAGCTTCGGCTAAAACCATCGATCAAGAGCCTCCACCTTAGAGCTGAAAGATCTCGTCATGGAATCGCCTTTCTTCGAGGGAGGACCAACTCCCTGTCATAATAAGCTCCTCGCTAACCACTTAAAGGGTGACATTAAGGAATCGATTCTACATTACGTACTCACAAAATCCTCATGGAAGAAGATTACAAACCAAGCATTTCAACATAAAGCGGGTTAACCCCTAACATCAAAGAGGTAGTAAAGGAGGTCATTAAGCTTGGATGCTGGTCTCATCTACATGCAGTGGTTCCAAAAAGGAGGATAGCGGTTGTAAAAAATGAGAAGGTGAGTTGGTGCCACAAGAAGTTCTTGGGTGGCGTGTATATTGACGGAAAATTGAATGATGCCGGAAAGATTACGAGGCGTGGGAAAAATTTCATGGTAAAAGAAGGAATTGTTTTAGGGCCTTAAAGCGTAAATCTTTTGGTACTATTGAAGCTATTCCATAACAAAAAGCGGTTTAGAAACACATTTGGATAGAATCAAAGTTACGAGTAATCTTACGCCGTAACAAAACCCTAAACTTACGCGTAAGACTTTCCTTGGTTTGATCTTGATTTTTCTCACCCGGTTTATTCCGTGTTTTCTTACTTGGATAAGTCCGAAAATACGTCGACTTTGGATATCTCTTGCCGTGAAGTGTAAAAGATCACTTGGGATAAAACCCTAATCTTACGCTTACATAAAGCTTACGCCAGAGAAAATCTTACGCTTAAGATTCATCTTGCAGCGTAGACCTAGTCCCACGATAAGGTAATCCTACGCCTAACTTTCTATGCCTAACTTATTGTTTACGCCTAAGGACACTTCACTTGGTTCTTGTCTTTCCTACGCCTAAGGACACTTCATCAACAAATTTAAAATTTTCATGACATATAAAGTGGGCCATTAGTCTTAACAAAAGCGTCTCATGGATGGAAGTTATATGACTAGCACAAACCCTTTACCACCAAATTTCACCCAATGTGAGGATGCCACTTAGATTAGTAGGAATTAAAGCATTCATCTTTAATGCTTAGAGTGTGAACCGGTAGTATAATAGATTCTAGAACTTGTTTTTTGATGCATTGAGATAAGCTAGTGAGACTACACTTGTGTAGTGGAATAACTAAATGATAAGAGGCATTAGGATAAACCCTTGTTTGATACTGTAATATAATTACTTCTTCACATCGGTTGAGTAATTCCCCATCCCTTTGCGTTGTACTCATCTTTAGTACGATACCCTAGTTAACCCTCGGGCCTATCATTTCGCGGTTCTCGTGATGTTTGAGTTTTCGGAATATCAATGAAAACATTATTTACCTTTGAATATACCCAGATCGCCTTAGCCTACCCCTTATGCACTCACTTTTAGTGCAATTTTATTATCACCCAAACCCTTAGTTCAATTATCTAGTTGCTTGCATAAGTTGCTAAGTCGGTCATATCCTTTATGTCTGATTTTGGGATGATTAGGATTCATGGGAAAAGTTAATTTTATGAAATGACGGGAAGGAGCGTTAATTCAAATTCCCTTTGTTTACATAATGTACCCCAAGTGTTTGATCTTTCGATTCGGGTCAAATTAGTGTTAGGTAATAAAACTCAAGTGTGGGATATTTGTAAATCCCTAGTATTTTGATGTTGTCATAGAGGATGGTAGAGTAAAAGTGTATGAAAAAAAAAAAAAAAAAAAAAAAAAAAATCGAAAAAAAATAGAAAAAGAAAGAAAAAAATAGAGTGAAAAAAAAAAAAAAAAAAAAAAAAAAAAAAAAAGGCTACCATCCTACATCTATCTTTTAATTTATGTTTGTTTATTTAGGTTATCTAGAGTTTAGAGTGAGTCTTGGCTTATAGTTCTTCATATCTTGATTAACATAAAGATTTTTGACTTACCACCATAAATAGCCTATCCCTTTAACATATTTCCCTACAGTAAGCCTAACATTACAACCTTTAAAGACCTCTTTGATAGTCTTTCTGGGTGCTTACATGAAGCGATGGAGGTTTGATCTATTCTCAAGCCTATGGTAATCTATGTACTAGGACGGTTAATGAGTGTTTATCTTCCATTTCCTATATTGTTATATTTCATATACACCAGAGAGATGTGAGTATCCAACACCCCATGTGAGGGTGCTAGTATGTAATTCCGTGCTTGTTATGACTTTCTTGGGGCTTATATGTGTTGTGGACCGTTTTGAATTAATCTTTGAATGACCCACTTACAAATTAATTGGCTAAAAGCACATTTGCTTGAGGACAAACAAATAACAAGTGTAGGGATATTTGATAAGGTTTTAAAGGTACCATTTTGAGGGTCGTTTAAGTCCTTATTTGATCACTTTTATCCGTTATTATTAATATCGTTCCTTTTCACTTTTGGTCTCGTGAAGGCAAAATCTTTGGAATGGCACTTATTTAGACGAAAAGGCGAATATATGAAGAAAATGGCCAAAGTAAAATCAAGGCACTCGCGATCATTGAATGTAGAAGGCGGCGTCGGGTTCAATGTCTGGCCGTCGGAGAATTCATTGACGGGTGGAACTCAAAACTCGTGTTTTCAAGAGGCGGCGTCTAGTGTGAAAAGAGTAGGCGTCGCTACTCGAGCAACCTGAATCGATCGAGCGGCGTCGAGGCTGAAGGACGGCGTCACGGACAAAATGGCCGTCATAAAGTTAACGTGTGCGAGCGAAACCACAATGGCGGTGACAGGCGTCACTAAACATAAGGTGGCCTTGCGTCATAATTGTAATCTTATATATAGAATCAGATTTTTGGTCTTTAGGTGGAGAGTCTTTGGGTAAAACCTAAACCAGAACCTAAGGTGTCTTGTCACAGTATTTTAGGGTTTTTAACCTATCTTACACCAAGATAAGTCTTTGCTTCATTAATTCAATTATGTCTTTGATTATTTGTGTGTATGCTTGCATGTTCTCCATGTCAAAGCTAATTTATTTGTGTGTTTGCTTAGGAAGTATGAAACTTAATTATTAAATATTGATTGGTTGTTTCTTATCTTAGTTGATTAATGATCTAGTAATGCGATGGTCATTCGTTGTGTATAATGCTTGATTCATCTTTGTGAACCTAGAGTATATGATTACAGAGTGATTGTAGTCTAAACCATCCGAAGGCGCCTTAGGTAGGAGTCTATAATCTCTAAGTGGATTTGTAGACAAGACCCTTTGGTAAGTTCAAAGTTAGGGAGAAGCGCATGCCTACAACAGAAACACAAGCATGACTAGGAATAAGGCGTGACACTCGACCATCATAGGGAGATAATTAAGGAGTAATACAAACTAAGTAAACACATCTTTAAACTATCATACGAGCACACATTAATTAGACATAGACTCCACCTTTAGTTTAGATAATTAGATAATAGTAGAGTAATCGGTGAAATACCAACCCCAATCAATACCGAGATTAGTACCTTTCCATTTCATAAAATATAAAAGATAAAAATAATCTTCCTCACCTTAACCTGCGTAGTAACTCCCTACTAGCATTCCTATTCCCCTAGAGGCGATATCAATACCCGTGGCACCTAATTACTACACTAGCGATTAGGTTCGGCTGCCTGGGGTGTTATAAAACTTGCTCGAAGAAAAGAAGTTCCTGACCCGACAGTGGCGTGTGCGTTCGATTATCTGTGAAGGATATCGTGCGATGACCCTCGGCTTAAGGTCAACTCTTACGGTAGCCTTGCGGCGTAAGGATAATATATGCTCGCGCATAGCTCTCGCATAATGTCTCTTTTCCTCACGCGTAACATTTCTTACAGCGTGAATGGATTCTGGCGTAAGTCTCGCCTAAGCATATATCATACACATCTCGCGTAACTTTACCAAACTCGCAACCTGGATTGACCTTCATGATGAATTGTTACTTGCAAACTTGTAAATAAACTAATCATATCATCACGAATCAAAATGTCACTAATAAATCGTTTGATATGTTGTGAACAATAAGTGATAAAATAAACTTTAAAACTTAAAGTTAACTAACTCTTGAAACATTTCACGATATCATTGAACTATTGAACATACAAGTGACTTAGGACTCGTAACAATCATTATCACTATACATTCAATAACTAGACAACAAGACCTATGTGACTAACATTATGTCTTCGATATGTTGGTTCTTTTGGCTAATGTTATTTGAGATCGACATGGTGAACAAATGAATGTGGATGCACTGATTCTCTCCATTCTTGATATCTATCCTCATAGCTATCAGTGAAGATTGGAAAAGAATAACCTCCATGTTGACTTTGACACCCTCACTTCAGATCTTCATGTCTTATTGCTATAGATATTACGAAGACTCATCGTATCGAGAACCTTTCGCTCTAACCATTCACGAGATCTACATCAATGATTCACGGAACACTATGGAAAGGGTCGAAGGAAGGGCTGCTGTATTGATGACTCGAACACAAACAAGTCACTATGCACACGAAGACTTAAATTTTGCTCTCACTTATTCAAGTCAATCCAACCAAACTTTATACCACACTTTCTTTGAAGGCTAACTCGAATTCTTAATCGATATCGGTTATGGCGAGGCTACGGAGTAATCACCAAAGCACTCTCTCGTAGAGCTTAAAGAGTATTCCTCAACCATGGAGAACACTCTACATGATCATCACCAAGTCTGTTTACGTCGTGGCGGTGGCTATGAGCATCCTAAGCTCATAGGCGCAAATATTTTGGGCATTCGTCAACATGAAACACATCGCTATTGAAGCTCACGATTTGGGATGACATGATGTCATTTCTCAACAAACTTGGCTCAAGATTCCTACATCGGATATACCAAACTATTGATACAAGAGCTCTTGGACTTCATCACGATATTCCCAAAAGGCTCAATGGCCCAATCACGACATGTTGTGGAACCTATTCTATCTGTAAGAATCAAGAGAAGCGTCTACAAAGAAACAAGGTGTTGTCTTGCAGTTTCCTTAGCGAAGATGTCGAGCTCGAAGCGTACAAAGATATGCAGAGCAGTCAAACAAGGCAAAGTTGGTCACCTCGGCGAAAAATCTTACGGTACACATAAGGAGAACCGGAAAAGGAAATCTTGGAAGTGTCAAATACGGATAGTCAAAGGAATGTTCCTAAGAAAAACCCGTTCAAAGAAACCCGGCTCCCTAAGAAGAAAGTTCCTTCTAGAAGCCATCCGATCCTTTCACTTGAACGCAAAAGGCGGCTCGGGGCGAGATTACGAGGCTCACGACACGGATAAGAGATCACATTCTACGAAGCGCAAGGATGAAAATCCCTCGATGCCAAAACCTCAGTCCTCGAACTATTAAAGGAAAGAAGACTCTGCATTTGTCCTCGGGATGAAAGCTACGAAGATGAAGAAGAGCAATTGGATCATGCATCGGAAGAAGTTTCACAAAAGTGAGACACCTTCACAAGGCGAAGAATTTGCTAAAGATCAAATGGGTGGCCACGGAGGATCAGTGGTGCCATCTAAACCATCTCGATGCGGTTAATCGACCCGATAAGGATGATGCCTGTATACGCAGCAACAACGACCTATGGAGGACACTGTATCTATGATTTTGAGAAAGGATAAGCGAGAAAGAAAAGTCTAAGGATGGCGAGGATGATTACACAAAGTTTCTTAGGCAGTCCAACACGCTCAAAGGAAAACCTCGAAACTCCAAGGACATAAGTCTCCTCGTGTCATCATCATCGGACTCTTCATCTCATTCATCACCACCATCAACAAAGTCAACGGATCATCATCCAAATCCGTGAAGAAACCACCTAAATCTTGGATTTCGAAACATAAGCGGATTGTAAAGTTGTCAACAAATGAGAAAGAAGGACATAAATTACGGAAAAATGAATTGGTTTCTTGACCAAATTCGGTACTTAAATGATGAGAAAGACAAGATGGAGAAAAGAAAGAATTTGTTCGGAAGTTCATGAAGAATCGCCGAAAGAGGCTGAGCGAAATGATCGAAGGTTACTAACGTACCTTGGATATCGTTCCAAAAGTCAAAAGGAGCTGGAAAAAGGCAAGAGATCATACCAAGTTTCTTCTAAAACTTGTCCCGGTGTGACAAAGTATTTTCGAACAACACACTAACATGTAGCATTGGTCAAACATACAATGGCAAAGAAGGTGATCTCTACGAATCGGCTAATGCTTGAAACTTGTGATGCAAATGTCAAAGAGATGCTGGGCGTTTACTTGGATGAAGCTAAATTTTGAAATTCTACTGACTATCAACTCGGATCATCGCGAAATTGACCATTCAAACCAAGCGACCAAGGATGGTGATAAGGATAAGGACTCTGCACCTAAGCGTCGAGCGATCACGGTCAATCTACATCTATGCACCTCCTCCTCCGGACTTCTTACCGACGCAAGTCTCCTCCTCTCGGTCTTCTCTTGACAAACCTCGGGACGATTCCGATTACCACACGACTCATAAAGGTGATCACTTTGGTATCACAGTGGTGGCGATGAGAGGTCCTTGAGCCCCGACAACCACCTCCCCGAACAAGTGCGAGCAGTGTCATCATCTCGGCCTTCGAAAGAAGGCGAGGCGACTCGACTGGGTCGTAACATGCTAGATAATGATAAAACCGAGAGTATGAATGGTTCTCCACACTTGTCAATCAAACTCGCTACTACGATGAAGGCCAAGAATTGGTAGATGGTTCAACATTGGAGCATACAAAGCATTTGAAAAGTTCCATGTGAAGAAAATGGCGAAATCACAGATTGAAATGAATCAAGAATGAAACCTTTCAACTATGGAAGCATCTGAAAGTGTCCTCGAATTGAATATCATCTTGAGAACATCGCTCGAGCTATGTCTAACAACATGGATTGGCTCAATCAGGAAGCAAACATTGACTTCAGAAGGACAACCTCCATATTGCAATTGGACCACCTCTACGACCATTGGCCAGCGAGGCCAGACAAAGTTCCCTTCGATATTTCTTCAACAAGACACAGTTTCTTCTCCATGGTGGCGATGGTTCGAGAAAATACACTACATCATTGACTCTTCCATTCCAGTGATCTACCAATGCATAGCTATCGGGCGTCTGACTCCTTGTTTTCGACAATGCTGCATACGACCAAGATGCATTGTATGGGATTCATCATTGGCACGAGGCAGAAGAATCTCTCTGGCGCTGGTTGAAGTCTCAACATGGGTGTCTGACTCTAAGGACATCGTGGCCATCAAACACATTGATCTCAAGTCTAAATGGGACTACACATTCTTAAAGAATATCATAGTCAGCGACAAGATGAGCAGGACTATGGATTCTCCAAGGCGACTTGAGAACTTGTCCCTCCAGCGACATCGAAGACATGTATCTTGCCGAAGTGCAGTCGTATGAGACAATTCTCATTGACGTTCAGCGTGAATTTATCAAGTCGGTTCTCATCTTCATTAGGCGCATCGTGATCAAAGAGCGTGTCGAAGATATCCGGATGGTGTTGAATCATATCGACGCGTGTAAACTTCACTCCACGGCAATCTTCCGGCATCACCGGCTTAAACAACTCGCTATCGTGCAAACCTTTGTTGTTTACGCGGTGAACTTGAAGCGCTTAATGGCGTATGGTAGGCTCCACAAATTTGGGATCATACAAATGGTTAGGGATGGATTCATTCTGATTGAAGGATATCTGCATGAAGGTTAGAATCCTAAGCCTTTGGAACTCGGGATAGAAGGATGTGAGAGGATCATCGCCATGATTGATGAGCAGTTGTTCGAGAGAGATCGATTGAGGCGCTTGGAGAGCTATGTTGGTGGTCGACCAGGAGAAACATCACGCTTTCAATGCCTGTCACGCCTCCACAGGAACATCTTTACTTCTGGTACCCTTGTTGTTTCCTTCCTTATGATTTGGATGTATGATTATATATGTGGATGGCTTGTGCACACATAACGATTGCCCGTATATCATCAAGAAAGGACCACAATAGTGCGCCTGATTACCACAATCCTTATAAAAAGCAGCTTCTTATTTTAAAGTAAAACCTATCAAACCTTTCACTTTCAGGTTTTGCTCAAAAGACAGTACTTCGTAAGATTTTTCAAAACCTCAACGTTTATATACTAGTTGAGGGGGAGTATTTGATAAAACTTTTTCACAAATTATTCCGGTGGTCACTCTTCCATAACACTCAAAATGGTCATATTTATTCAGAGCGGTCAAAATATTTTTATATACCATTTTGAGGAAGAATGTGTGATAAGAATATATTTGTACAAAATGCAAATGAATCATGGACCTCGGACTTAACCTCTCAGATTGGCCATACTAAAGCCTTTGTAAGAAAAGATTTGTCTGGACGGGTAATAATTTCAAGCTAGTTCGCTAGTGATGTAAGCGTGTCTATGAAGGACTTGTCAAGTAGAAAGTACCGCAGAAACTTTTGATAGACATGAACTACAGCGGGTTTGACAACCTTCAAGGTTTGTCTACACCTTCAAAATTAGTTATTAGAGCTAGTTGTCACCTAAAGGCGACAATGTATCTCTTTAACTATTCAACATAACACCGTGTCTCGCGGGAGTTATCTCTTTAGTGGATCAATTCATAAGTCGCGCTCTTTCCTCATTTATGTTAACCATTAAAACTATTAAGCACACATGTGGAGGGAGTATTTATGCAAAACTTATCTCTCATGGTTTCAAACATGTTTTCATTTTACAACCATATGAGAGATATTTTAACTTAATTGGTTTTAATGGCAAACATAGGTTAGTCATGGGTTATAAGGTGACTAAGGTTAGGAATAACGTCCTATGATCCTTGAGCCGGGAGGATCTACAGAGGACACTACCATTAGTTAGTGTTAGAAGTCATAGGAATGATAAAGGGAGAATGAGAATCGGAGAAAGAAGGAGTTGAAGAATCAAAAGAAATGTAAAGTAAAGGGTGAAAAGCGACCCTCAGTTATTCAACTTAGAAATGGAACAACGGGTTCAATTCATATACTCTTGGTTGTCCTTAGTGACACGGTATTGAAAGATTAAAGCCGTCATGGACCCGATGGCGCGCACTAAACCTTCTTAGCCTCAGTTTCTCTCAGCGAGCTGTTTCATTCTGAGAGCCTACATAATCTATTGGCTTTCTCTTGAGAGATCGGCTTGGTATTGAAGAGGACCCTCTCCTAGTCTACTTTCGGAAAACCAAAGCGCTTTGTGGAGTCTAGAGCCACGAGATTCATCAAAGATCTCTTGGGAACTGACATTTAATCACTTGTTGATCAAAAATAAGATCTTCGGTGATTCGGTGGTTCATATCGAGTCCTTCAGGATCTTGCAATCATCGAGAACATTTATAGAGGTTCACATCATGATCTCGGTGATTGAATGGAAACTCACCGGTCAACATCAATGACCACACGGCAGCCGGTAACTCCCGTGTATTCACGGTGTGTCTCAAGCAGTCTCTGATCGTGAGGTGATGCTTGGTATACCTCGTGACTCATCTGAAACTGTAGATCTATTTGATACATCGCGTTATCTCCTTGTGGGACTCCAGTTCGAGAGCCTTGTAAAATTAAGTTGTGTTTTCACACTATCACATTAACACTCTAAAGTTCAACTTGTAAGTCAGGAAACGCGCTTATTTCTAACGTTTGCAATGTTTTCTTCTTATGGAAGCTCAGGGCCGGGATGATCGTCTTGATTCTTCTCATGCTCACGCCAACATTATCACTAATGGAGTTCTATTCTAAAGCAACACAATAGTGAATGATTCTTCATCGAATCAAAGAATCTACAAAGTCGAAGACTTAAGAACTTCATCGTATTGATTTCCACGTCGAAGGCGTGTGAGCATGTTGAAGAATGGCGGAACCTTGGGCAATGAGAAGCGAACTGAAACGGTGATGCGAGACAACAACATACTATCACTTTCACCACAAAGAACAATGATCAAAAGCAGAAGTTAATGATGGCGTCGAAGCATAAGCTGTTCAAGATAGCGATCTCTACTGGAGAGATTGTTCGAATCAAGACAATTCCTCTCACAAGAGAGAATGTGCGTGCCTATTACATCGCGCCTTCACAGTTTACATTCATATATACTTGAGGGAAGTTGTTGGAATCACTCCTAAAGATGTTCAAGTATTTATATTTCATATGTAATAGGTAGCTTTATTATAGCCTTTATGTTTTGTTTAGGTCCGACATATAGAAGGCCCATAGGAAGGAAAGCAATAAGGAATAGGGAAGGAGAGGTGTTGCCTAGCTCCTTGCCTATATAAATAATGTAAACCCTCATTTGAGGGTTGGTTGTTCAAAGTTACTCTTTGCATACACTATCGCCTAAACCTTTCTTTACTTTTACTGTGTGTATGTTTTGTATTTGTTCAATCGCCTTCATCTATTCTCTTATAAGCTTGTTGTAAAACTAGTGACTAACAACTTTCCATGTGGCTTCTTTAGATCACAAAACCTAAAGAACCTTATCACATTGATCATAATTTCGGGAGTGAGCATTGGATGTCTATCAGAGTGAGCCGACTTCATGAATTGATTGTTGGCTACTTAAGGCTTCACACATCTTGCCAAACCATGTCGGTTCCTTCATAGTACTCCTAGATGGATGTTGATTGTAAAAGTTTGTGTAAGGTTGTACTTGAAGACTAGGTGGTGGTTGAACCATTTGTGGTGGAATTGCTCCAAGTTGTGGAGTATGTTGTTGATAAATTTATTTGTTGTTGATTAAATTGTTGATGTTGTGGACTTAGTTGTTGTTGTTGTTGTTGATTATAATTAAGGAAAATAGCTAGAGTATGGTGGTTTGTGACATGTTGAAAAACTTGTGTTGTTAAATGGATCTTTGTAGTCAGATGAAGTTCCACCAAAACTCTTCTTGAACCATTTGCGAGAACCGAAAGAGAGCTTAATAAGCGAACAAAAGCTCTCCATGATTCGAACTTCAAGGCACTTCCATCAATTTTGATGAAGTTACATCGATGAAGAATCCCTCATTCCCTACAATCTCTGAAACCATCATCATTGACAATCCCGAGTCAAAATGGCGAGGAAGTTCTTGCCACTCCACCAATGGCCCCATAAATCCTCCTAAGCGAAAACCCTGGGGAATACTCCTACCCATCCGTGCGGATTCACGGTGCCATTGTCTATCCTCGGGCGGATCAATGAGGTATTGCATGCATCGACATTTGGCTAATCCAAAAGGCATGTCAATTCCATGGATCCCACGGTGAAAACCAATTCACCACATCAAGCAGTTTCTAAAATTGTTGATGCTATCTATCTGAAGCCAGACATCTAAGGAGACATCTAGACTCGGGTTTTCCCATTTTCTCTCAAGGCGAGCCAATGGTGGCTCGATAAGCTCCTCAAGGTCCATTTCACATGGGAACAACTTACAACTAAGTTCACCAAAAGTTCTTTCCTCTGGAAGAAGCTGCGTGATTAGGAGCAAAAGTGCACTTTCATCAACCAGGGAGAATCTATCACCAACTCACGGAGTCGTTACAAAGATCTTATTCAACAAGCTCCACACCACGATATTAACCTTTGGTTGCTTGTTCAAATCTTTTACGACAATGTCTCCGAAAAGATCAAAAGGGATTGATTTCTCATTGGCGAAGAATCGCGAACCTCACATGCAGAAGAAGGGTGGAACGAATAGAGGAATACATCCAATATCAAGACGACCATTGGAATGAGCAAGAAAGCGCATCAAGCATTTCTACTTTCTCAAGTGAAGAGTTATCCTTCGATTATCGGATTGAGAAAGCACAAAAAACTAGCTTACCTCATAAAATCACGGAACCAAAAAGGTGACTAACCCATATCTCATATCGACATATGTGGAGGACCGCACGAGAAGCGATGAGTGCGATGACACACACCGAGAGCGTCTTCCTCTCTAGTCATGATATTTATGATGACCCTTCACTCTCACATTCTATCAAAGCGATGAATGTAATCCTTGGGGCAATCTAAAATGGAGAGCGGAAGGAAAGGACGGACACGAGTACACCATCCGTGATCCTTTTGAAGAAAAACTCGGGCGATTCACCATGGAAGGGCCTCACTCTTGAAAGGTCTTGAGGAGTTTATCCGAGAGCGACAAATGAATTAGAAAGTCGGTTCACCAATCTCCACAAAGAATGAGTGGACCCGCCCGAGACTTCACGATCCAACTTGCGCAATCACTACTCGATCGGGAACTACTACGAGGATCCCCACATCCCCGGAACCCCATCACAAAGGAACCCGAGTTAGAAATGAGGCGATTCCGTACCTCTTTCAACTCCTCACGATCCTCCCCCACAAACACTAGCACCAGCCCAGCGACCAACTCTCACACGGATTCCCTATCCCTCTCGTCTAAAGAATCAAAAGGCTAAAGAAGACAATGAAAGAATATTGTCTTATTTGAAACAAACATCCGTCAACATACCACTCCTTGATGTATTCTATCACATCCCTAAACATGGAAGATACTTCAAGAGGTTGATATCTAATCGGAAAAAGCTCGAAGGATTGATATCATTAGGAGAAGAATGTTCGACTATCATCCAAAAGAGCATGCCCGAAGAAGGAAGATCAGGCGGTTTACCATTCCTTGCTCTATAGGGACACTTTCTATGAAAAGCATACAGCGAGATCTTGGGCAAGCATTAAACGATGCCTCACTCCTGTTTCTTAAACTCGGATATTCGGGGCTTAAACCAACTAGGATGAGTATCAATTAGGCGATCGATCAATCAAATATCCCATTGGAGTTTGTGAAACGTTCTTGTAAGGGTGGGAATTCAATTTTCGGTCGATTTAAGTAATTTTAGAGATGGAGGAAGATAATTCCGTCCCAATAATCCTTGGAAGACCCTTCTTGGCTCTGACTCGTGCCATCATTGATGTTCATGATGGTAAACTTACTTCTGAGTAGGATCACGAGAGCTTGACCTTGACATTAAGGATTCTATGAGACATTCTTCTTCTGCGGTCGCCCGTATATTTAGTTGAAGAAGTTGATGAATTTGTTGACGACATAGATGGCTGCATTGGCGAGTATCTATTAAGCGAATTCATGAATAATGATAACAACGTAATATCTGACGACCGAAATTGAGATGGTTGGGCTGTGTCCTTTTATCCTCGTCGGGATGAAATTGAACCTATTGAGCTTGAGGCGGAAAACAAGCTAAAACCATCAATCAAAGAGCCTCCTACCTTAGGCCGAAAGATCTACCGAGTCACTTGGAATCGCCTTCCTTTAAGGGAGGACCAACTCCACTGTCATCATAAGCTCTTGGCTAACCACTATTCAAAGAAGCTCTTAGAAGTTTTAAAAGAGTACAAAGGGGTGATTGCGTGGAGTGTTGCAGGCATTAAGGAATCGATTCTACATTACGTACTCACAAAATCCTCATGGAGGAAGATTACAAACCAACGTTCAACCGCAAAAGCGGGTTAACCCTAACATCAAAGAGGTAGTGAAAAAGAGGTCATCAAGCTTACGGATGCGGTCTCATCTACCCATGTCGGATAGCCCATGGGTCGGCCGGTCCAAGTGGTTCCAAAAAGGAGGGATAGCGGTTGTAAAAATGAGAAGGGTGAGTTGGTGCCATAAAGAGCAGTTCTTGGGTGGCGTGTATGTATTGACTACGAGAAAGTTAAATGATGCCACCGGAAAGATCATTTCCTCTGCCATTCATTGACCAAATGCTTGAAAGGTTAGCGGCACGAATACTCTTGTTTCCTTGATGGCTTTTAGGGATACTTCAAATTCAATTGCTCACGAAGATCGGGAGAAAACTACATTACATGTCCTTACGGACGTTAGCCTGGCGAATGCCCTTGGGTTATGTAGCGCCCGCAACCTTTCAACGATGTATGATGGCCATATTCCACGAGTTAATTGAGGGCGACATGGAAGTCTTCATGGATGACTTCTCGGTGTTTGGAAATTCTTTCGACCTTTGTCTTTCCAACCTTAGGAAGATGTTGAAGCGATGCGAGGAAACTAATTTGGTTTTAAATTGGGAAAAATGTCATTTCATGGTAAAGAAGGAATTGTCTTAGGGCATAAAGTCTCGGGAATGGAATTGAGGTCGATAGAGCAAAATCGAAGCAATTTCAAACTCCCTTATCCTACTACCGTTAAAGCCATTGCGACTTTCTTGGTCATGCAGGTTTTATCGAAGGTTTATTAATGATTTTTCGAAAATTGCCCGACAATGACACGACTTCTTGTTAAGGATGCCCTTTTGAGTTTTTACGGAGAATGCAAGGAAGCATTTAACCGACTAAAGAAAGATCTCACTCAGCACCTATAATGGTCACCCACGATTGGTCTCGACCATTGAAATCATGTGTGATGCTAGTGATTATCTTTGTCGGTAGCGGTGCTCGGCAAAGGAAGGAAAAGCATTTTCAACCAATCTACTATGCTAGCAAAACCATGAATGTAGCACAAGAGAACTATACAACCGAGAAAGAACTTTTAGCCGTTGTTTTGCCTTGACAAATTCGGGCAATATCTGTTCTCTCTAAAGCGTCGTCTTCACCGATCATTTGCGCCTTCGCTATTTGTTTTCAAAACAAGATGCTAAACCTCGCTGATTAGGTGGATCCTATTACTTCAAGAATTCGACATTGAAATTCGAGATAAAAGGAAATTTGAAAATCTCGGCTGCGATCATCTATCACGCTTGGAGAACCACGATCTTGAAGTTAGATCACACGATATTCGCGATTCTTTTCCCGAGGCAGCTAACGGCGATTAAAGAGATTGAGCCATGGTATGCGGATTATGCTAACTACACATCGAAGAGGGTTTTGCCAAATTACATGACCAAACAAGATAAAGAAGTTCTTCACTACGCTAAAACATTACTTACGGGATGAACCTTTCCTTTTCCGTATATGTCGATCAAATCATTCGACGTTGCGTGGCGGTAGAGATTGATCGAGTTACGAAAAAGAATGTCATGCGGGACCATCCGGAGGACATCACGGTGTGAATATCACGGCACGAAAGGTTTCGGCGGGATTCTATTGGCCCTCTTGTTTTTCGAGGCGTTAAGAGATTGGTTCAAATGTGTGATGCATGCCAGCGTTAGGAAATATTTCACGACGGGATGAGTCACCTCGAGAACTATATCAAGTCTGCGAAATATTTGGCGTTTGGGAATAGACTTCATGGGACCCTTTCCATCTTAGGAGAAATGAATACATTCTCGTAGCTATCGACTATGTATCCAAATGGGTAGAGGCTCAAGCCCTTAGAACTAATGATGCAAGGGTAGTTATTCACTTTCTTAAAAGCTCTTCGCACGATTTGGGATTCCCAAAGCATTAATCGATGATAGAGGACTCACTTTTGCAATGCTCAAATGGAAAAAGTGATGAAGAAGTATAAGCGTCATAGATTTTCTACTTCATATCATCCTCGGACAAATGGACAAGTAGAAAACACAAAGCAGGGCATTAAAGCGGATACTTGAAAAGCGGTCCACCAAAATAGGAAAGATTGGGCATTCAAATGGATGAGGCACTTTGGGCATTTAGAGCGCTTACAAAACACCTATCGGGACAACCCTTTTACTTTGGTATACGGAAGGCTTGCCGTCCTATCGAACTTGAGCGAGAAGCATATTGGGCCCTTAAGGCTGTAATATGGATTATCTTTGAAGAGGTCAAATCGGTTCTTACAACTTCAAGAATTGGATGGTGAAATTTGGGCATCTGAATCATCAATCACTTACAAAGAAAGGGCAAAAGATGGCATGATCAGCGAATAAAGAATCCTAAAGAGTTTTGGAAGGGATAAGGTGCTCTTGTATAATTCAAGACTAAGATTATTCCGGAAAACTCAAATCCGGTGGTATGGACCCTTTTGATAAAAAAGCGAGATGAGCAATGGGCGGTGGTGCTACGAGACCATGATGGAAGAAATTCACCGTTAATGGGCAGCGGTGAAGCATTATCAATTGGATAATAATGAAATGGTGAGCGATGAGGATATTGTTTTAGAAGAAGAGGCGGTGGTGAGAAAGCGTGGGAGCACGACTATGAGTCTAGCTACAAGACTCTTAAATAAAGAAAAGCGCTTCGTGGGAGGCAACCCATGCTTAATTGTTTGCTTGTTAGTGTCATATATCTTTTATTAATTGTTTATCCTCATGTTTAAATTTGTAAAAATGCTTTATTTTGTTTTAACCTCGTCTTAATTGCATATGAAGGTATTTTACATAAGGGATAAGTGTAGGGAGGATTACACACGTTTTCAAAAAAAGCGTAAACATGAGAATAACAATTAACTAAAAGATATTTATGTTTGTTTGTTGAGTCAAATGCTTGTGTCGAGTCATAATGGATGTTTTCGAAATTTTTCCGATTCTAAAGATGTAAATTTTCGAATTTTTTCGAGAAATCGCGAGACCCGATTTTGTCAGGATAACTTTGTGGCGTCGAGATTGCAACTGGCGTCGGGAAGGAGTAAAACATCGATTACTTTTTCTCGTTTTACGAGCTACTTATAAATTTTGGAATTTTCGGTCTTAATTTTCTTAGAAATTCGTAAACATCCATTCCACAAGCATTATATCCTAGTTTAAATCGAGTCTTATATATATTATTACCGCCAATTTCTGTGAAGGTTTCGTTTGTTTTCTT
The DNA here is from genome assembly GCA_022545495.1 of Chrysanthemum lavandulifolium. Lineage (NCBI taxonomy): Eukaryota > Viridiplantae > Streptophyta > Magnoliopsida > Asterales > Asteraceae > Chrysanthemum > Chrysanthemum lavandulifolium. Next base: position 322,094 of record JAHFWF010000159.1, read on the forward strand.
CAAGTGTGCGGGTTTAGTTTGTCAAGAAGAAGTTACATAAGATTGGAGGAGCTTTTCATGATAATTCTTCTTGAAAAGTTTAACCACCACTTTACGGATCTACCGAGCTAATCGGGGGTATTAGTTTCTTCGTTTTAATTACCTTCCATTATCATAACTTTGATACTTCGGGGAACATTGGGGACAATGTTCGGTTTAAGTGTAGGGAGGGAAAATAAAGCAGGAACTTTGAAACTATGCTTATCATTGATTATTTGCTTTGTCCAATTGCATTTGCGTAATAAACCATGAGAAAATGTCGGTTAGGGTAATTTTGGCACCAAATTTAAAATTTTTTATGACATATAAGAGTGGGCCATTAGTCTTAACAAAAGCGTCTCACGGATAGGAAGTTATATGACTAGCACAAAACCCTTTACCACCTAAATTCCACCAAAATGTGAGGATCGCCCTTAGATTAGTAGGAATTAAAGCATTCATCTTCAATGCTTAGAGTGTGAACCGGTAGTATATTAGATTCTAGAACTTGTTTTGTGATGCATTCGAGATCGTAAGTGAGGCTACACTTGTGTAGTTAGGAATAACTAAATGATAAGAGGCATTAGGATAACCCTTGTTTGATACACGTAATATAATTACTTCTTCCACATCGGTTGAGTAATTCCCCCACCCTGCGTTGTACTCATCTTTAGTACACGATACCCTAGTTAACCCTCGAGCCTATCCTTTTCGCGGTTCTCGTGATGTTTCGGTTTTCGGAATATCAATGAAAACATTATTTACCCCCCCCAAATATACACCCAAATCGCCTTAGCCTACCCTTTATGCACTCACTTTTAGTGCAAATGTTTGTTATCACCCTAAACCCTTAGTTCAATTATCTAGTTGCTTGCATAAGTTGCTAAGTCGAGTCATATCCTTTGTATCTGAGTTTTGGGACGATTGGGATTCATGGGAAAAGTTAAAGTTTATGAAATGACGGGAAGGGCGTTAAAATTCAAATTCCCTTTGTTTGCGTAATAATGTACCCCAAGTGTTTTGATCTTTTCAAATCGGGTCAAATTAGTGTTAGAGTAATAAAAACTCAAGTGTAGGGATGTGCCTTTAAATCCCTAGTATTTTGATGTTATCTTAGAGGATGGTAGAGTAAAAGTGTATGAAAAAATTAAAAAAAAAAAAAAAAAAAAAAAAAAATCGAAAAAAATAGAAAAGAAAAAAAAAAAAAATAGAGTGTGAAAAAAAAAAAAAAAAAAAAAAAAAAAAAAAGCAGGCTACCATCCTACATCTATCCTTTAAATTTATGTTTATTTATTTGAGTTATCTAGAATTTAGAGTGTCGAGTCTTGGCTTAGCGCCATTCTTCGTAGGCATTTAACATAGAGATTTTGACTTACCACCACTAAATAGCCTATCCACCAAACCCTTGTTTCCTACAGTAAGCCTAACATTACAACCCTTTAAAAGACCTCTTTGATAGTCTTTCCTAGGTGCTTACGCCAAAGCGATGGAGGTTTGATCTATTCTCGAGCCTATGGTAATCTATGTACTAGGACCGGTTAATGAGTGTTTATCTTCCATTTCCTATTTGTTATATTTCATATATACACCGAGAGAGATGTGAGTATCCAAACACCCCATGTGAGGTGCTAGTATGTAATTCCGTGCTTGTTATGATTTTCTTGGGGCTTATATGTGTTGTGGACCGTTTTGAATTAACGCTTCATGACCCCAACTTATAAATTAATTGGCTAAAAGCACATTTGCTTGAGGACAAGCAAATAACAAGTGTAGGGATATTTGATAAGGTTTTAAAGGTACCATTTTAAGGGGTCGTTTAAGTCCTTATTTGATCACTTTGTATCCGTTATTGCTTAATATCGTTCCTTTTCACTTTTTAGGTCTCTTGAAGGCAAAATCTTGGAATGGCACTTATTTGGACGAAAAGGCGCGAATATATGAAGAAAATGGCCAAAGTCATAATCGAGACACTCGCGATTCTTTGAAAGTAGAAAGCGGCGTCGGGTGCTACATTGCGGCGCCGTCCCAAAATTATTGTGACGGTCGGAACCCAAAACACGTATTTGCAAGCGGCGGCGTCTGGTTGTAAGAGAGTAGGCCGTCGCTACTCGACGGCCTAGATGCAATCGAGACGACGTCGGGCGAAGAGACGGCGTCACGGACATAAGGTGGCGCGTCGCAAGGTTAACGTGGCGAGCGAAACCACAATAGCGGCGACACGGCGGCGTCACAAAACATAAGGTGGCGCGTCGCATATGTAATCTTATATATAGAATCAATTTTTCGGTCTTTTGTGGAGAGTCTTTTGGGTAAAACCTAAAACCGAACCTAAGGTGTCTTATACGATATTTTAGGGTTTTAACCTATCTTACATCAAGATAAGTCTTTACTTCATTAATTCAATTATGTCTTTGATTATTTGTGTGTATGCTTGCATGTTCTCCATGTCCAAGCTAATTTATTTGTGTGTTTGCTTAGAAAGTATGAAACTTAATTATTGAATATTGATTGGTTGTTTCTTATCTTAGTTGATTAATGATCTAGTAATCGATAGGTCATTCGTTGTGTATAATGCTTGATTCATCTTTGTGAACCTTAGAATATAATTACGAGTAGTTGTAGGCTAAACCATCAAAGGCGCCTTAGAGTAGGGTTTATCATCCCTAGTGGGTTTGTAGGCGAGACCCTTTGGTAAGTTCAAAGAGTTGGGAGAAAGCATACCCTACAACTTTAGACACACAACCTGTGATTAAGAATAAGGCGTGACACTCAACCATCAATAGGAGATAATTAAGGAGTAATACAAACTAAGTAAACACGTCTTTAAACCATCATACGAGCACACATTAATTAGACATAGACTCCCACAACCTTAGTTTAGATAATTAGATAATAGTAGAGTAATCGGTGAAATACCAACCCCAAATCAATACCGAGATTAGTACCTTTCCACTTTCATAAAACATAAAAAGATAAAAATAATCTTCCTCAACCTTAACCTTAGCGTAGTAACTCCTTACTAGCATTCCTATTCCCAGAGAGCGATATCAATACCGTGGCTTACCCTAATTACTACACTACAACGATTAGGTTCCTTTGCCTAGGGTGTTATAAAACTTGCTCGAAGAAAGGAAGTTTCCTTGTACTGAGAGCGGCGTGTGGCGTTATCATACGCCTACGTAATCTCTATGCATAAGGTGCCCTTTTCCTACGCGTAACATTTCTTACGCGTAAGTTAGGATCTGGCGTAAGCTTTAGTCTCTGGCGTATCTCATTCTTACGCTTAACTTTTCCAAAACTACGCAACCTGGATTGACCTTCATGATGAATTATTACGTGTACAAACATGTAAATAAACTAATCATAACGTCACGAATCCAATAATGTCACTAATAAACTTAATCGTTTAAAATGTTGTGAACAATAAGTGATAACATAAACTTTAAAACTTAAAGTTAACTAACTCATGAAACATTTCATGGCGTCATTAGACTATTGGACAAACAAGTGACTTAGGACTCGTAACAATCATTATCCTTGTACATTCATTAACTAGACAATAAAACTTTACATTGACTAACATTATGTCTTTCGATATGTTGGTTCTTTTGGCTAATGTTATTTGAGATCACGACATGGGTGAACAAATGAATGTGGATGCATCGAAGTTCTTACAATTCTTGATATCTTTCCAAATGGCTATCGAAAGCTTGGAAAGAACAACCTTAGGGTTGACTTTGACACCCTCACATGCTCGAGAATCTTCTGTCTCATTCTTGTGGATATTCTCGGGAATCATCCCTACCGAACATGCTCTCATACTACTTGCGGTTCGAGGTCTACATTCAACAATTACGGAATTCCATGCGAGAGGATCATTGGTCAAAATCTTTGTGAATGTGACTCTTAATCACAAACAAGTCACTATCACTCCACGATGACTTACGAGTTGTTCTCATCATTCTAGACATCACTCCAACCGACTTCTTTGCTACCCTCTTGAAGAGCATCACGCAATTCTTGATAGATATTGGTTATGATGAAGCTAAAGGAATCATTTCTAAGCACTCTCACGTGGGTGAAGAATATTCCTCAACCATGGAGGACACTCTATATGATCATCACCAAATCGGTCTGCAGTCGTGGCGGTGGCTATGAGCATCCCAAGCTCATGGAGCGCAAATTTTCAGTGGTTGATCAACAAGAAGGACATCATAATTGAAGCCTTTGCTATGGGAAGATATGATGATGTCTCATAAAAACTTGGCTCCAAAATTCCTATGTCGGATACACAAACTGTTGATACTGAGCTCTTACACTTCATCCACGATATCCCGTGAGACTCAATGACCCGAGATAATCATGACATCTTGGTGAACACATACTATCTGTCGGAATCAAAGAATCGTCTACAAAGAAGCGGTCTTTGAATTGCCCGATCACCTTCTTTCAAAGGAAATCAAAAAGTGGAAGCGTACAAAAGGTATCGGGTAGCCGTTAAAGAAGGAAAAGTTGGCCATCTTGATGAAAAGGCTTACGGGACACCTACTCGGCGAACCGGAAGAGGCGATCTTGGAAGTGCATTAAGCATTGAGAGTCAAAGGAAGTTCCCAAGAGGAACCCTCAGTCAAAGAGGATTGTTCCATCTAAGGAAGCTACCCCATCCAGTTCCCAAGCTCGAACCGCAAGAAAGCTTTTGGATGAAAGCTCGAAGGTCTTGAATCGGATGAAGAGGTTACTTACTCGAAGCGCAAGGATGAAACTCCATTCGTACCAAAACCTCCAAGTCCTCAAGCGGATAAAGGAAGACTCTGCATTGGTGCCCTATGATGAAAGCTACGAAGAAGAAGAAGAAGAGCTCTTGGATCAATCATACGGGAAGAAGTTTAAATTCGTCGAGACACCTTCAAAAGGCTAAGGAATTTGAACAAGAACAAATGGGTGGCCGGAGGATCAAGTGGTCTTGTCACTCTTCACGAGTCTGATGCGGTTAATCGACCCGATAAGGGATGCGGTGCCACCCTCTTGTTCAAAACAAGCGCTTGTGAAGGAGTCTCTGATCTTAACATTGAGGAACTAGAAAAGGATAAGGCGAGAAAGTGGCCCGATGATGAAGCTAAGGATCGGAAGGAAGAAAAGGCTAAATCTGGACAAGATAATGAAGAGAATTATGATGATTATCTTCTCAAAGTCCAACTCATTCCAAGGAGGATATACGCACCTCCCGAGGACCCCGAGCCTCCTCATGTCTCATCCTCATCGATTCTTCATCTCACTCATCACCACCACCATCAATGAAATCAACAAAATCAACATCCAATCGTGAAGAAACCACCTCGATCTTGGATTTCTCAAGCTCATGAATGGATTACCAAAGTGTCAAACAAGTCGGAAAGAAAGGCGTGCTCAACAAGAAGTGAATTTCTTTCTTGATCACATCTGACATCTGTATGGCGAGCGAAAAGATGCAAGAGGAAAAGAAGTTTGTTCGGGAATTCATGAAACAACACCGTCGGGAGGAAATGAGCGAAATGATCGAAGGCTACGAAAAAGTACCTTGAGTGCGTTCCTAAGGTCATAAAGGTTGTTCACCGGACAACTTTATCCGTCGATCACGGATCGCCAAGCAAACTATTCGATCAACACCCTTAACCGTCATAATCAATCCGACCGATGCGGTGGTGTTCTCGAATAATGAATTGGTAGCCAAGCTTGTGACACAAATGTCGCCACGATCTCGATGTTCAACTCGAAGAAGCAAAATTGTATCAAGCATTGCTTGATTACCAACTTCAAGAAGCTTGTAGATTTGAGCGGAAAAGTGAAGCGTCCGAGGCGATGAAGATAAGGATAAGGATAAAGACTACGCACCTAAGCGTCGGAAGGCATGCGGTGAATCTTCTTGATGCCACCCCTCCTCAAAGGACTCTGTTCAACAAAGGTCCCTCCTCGTTCTTTAGCGAAAACCTCGGGATGATTCAAGTTACCACCCACGACTCAAAAGCGGTGATTACTTTGAGTATATGGGTGGTGGCGATGAAAGGTCCTTGAGCCCTCAACAACCCACCTTACCCAAACAAGTGCGAAACAGGATCATCATCAAGGCCTTCCAAAAGAAGAAGAAGGCGACTCGACTGATGTCGTATCATGCCTAGATGACGATAAAGCAGAAGAGTTTGAATGGTTCTCCACACTTGTCAATCAAACTCCTACGATGAAGGTCAAGACTTGGTAGGCGGTTCTACATTAGAGCCGCAAAACTTTTGCAAGAAAAGTTCCATGTGAAGAAAATGGCGAAATCGAGTTGAAGCGAATCAAGAATGAAGCGTTTCAACTTCTAAAAACTGACTCGAAAGCGCCTCGGTCGAATATCATCTTGAGAACATCGCTCGAGCTATGTCTAACAACATGGATTGGCTCAATCCGGAAGCAAACATTGACTTCACACAAAGGGACAACCTCCATACTACACCGATTGGACCAAACCCTACCGACCATTGGCGACGGATGAACCACGGATTCCCTTTTGATACTTCTTTATGAGACACGGATTTTCTTTTACGGTAGCGATGGTTCGCGAAAATCGCTACATCGTTGACTCTTCCATTCAGTGACTATTTACTCAAGCGCATAGCTATCGAGGCGTGCAAATCGCTTGTTTTTGACAACGTGCAAGAATCGACCGATATGCATTGTATGGGATTCATCATTGGCACGACGCGAAGAATCTACTACGAGTGCTGGTTTAGAAGTCTCAACCGCGATTATACGGTTCTAAGGACATCGTGGCCATCAAACACGTTGATCTCAAGTCTAAGTGGGACTACACCTTCTTGAAGAATATCATAGTCAAGCGACAAGATGAGCAGGACTATGCATTCTCCGAAGTCGACTTTGAGAATTTGTCCTCAACGACATCAAAGACATGTACCTTGCCAAAGTACGGTCGCGTGAGACAATTCTCGTGAAGTTCAGCGTGAATTTATCAAGTCAATTCTCATCTTCATTAGGCGCGCCGTGATCAAAGAGCGTGTAGAAGATATCCGATTGGCTATTGAATCTTATCGGACTCGTGTCAACCTCACTCCTCCAACGCTTGATCTTCCAGGCATCAATCATTAACTCGATATAAGCTCATCGTGAAACCATTCGGAGTTGTTTACGTAGTGAACTTCAAAGCGCTTAATGGCGTGTAGTGAACTTGAAATTTGGGGATCATACTTTGAAGTTGGTTAGGGATGGATTGGCGTCTGAGGTTGAAGGATATCGCCTTAAATTGGGTCTCTAAGCTGGAATTCTCGGGAAAGGAGGGATGTGAGGACGAATCATCACAATGATTGATGAAAGGTTGTTCGAGGCGGGATCGATTCGAGACGATTGGAGAGATATGTTGGTGGTCGACCAGGATTAACATAACCGGCTTTCAACGCCGCTGCGACTCCACAGGAACATCCTTGCACTTCTGGTACCCTTGAATTGGTTCTTTCATTACATATTTGGATGTATAATTATATATGTCAATGGCTTGTGCACATAACGATGTACAACCGTACTTGTCAAGAAAGGACCACGTAGTACGCTTGATTGCCCACAATCCTTATAAAAGGCGAAAGCTTCTTACTTTTGAGTAAAACCTATCAAACCTTTCAATTTTCAAGGTTTTCTCAAAGAACAAGTACTTCCCATACGATTTTCAAAACCTCAACCGTTTATATCACTAGTTGAGGGGAGTATTTGAATTAAAACTTTGTTCACAAATTTTTCACGATGGTCGTCTTCCCAACACTCGAAATGGTCATATTTATTCTCAAGCGTTCAAAAATAACATTTTATATGCCATTTTGAGGGAGAAAAATTGTGTGATAAGAAATATGTTGTGCAAAATGCAAATGAATCATGTACCTCGGACTTAATCAACGAATTAATGGTACTAAGCTGTTTGTAACTCGAAAAGACTTGTCTGGACGGGTAATAATTTCAAGCTAGTTCGCTAGTAATGTAAGCGTGTCTATAAAGGACTTGTCCAAGTAGAAAGTACCATTCGAGACACTCTTGCTAGAGCTAGTTGTCACCTAAAAGCGACAATGTAACTCTTTAACTTCATAGCGTAACCGTGTCTCATGGGGATTGTCTATCTCGAGTGGATCAATTTAAAATGTCGCGCTCTTTCCTCCTTGTGCACTTAAACCATTAAAACTCTTAAGCACATGTGGAGGGAGTATTTATGCAAAACCTTATCTCACGATGGTTCAAACATGTTCTTCATTTACAAACCATTTGAGAGATTTTTCAAACGATGGTTTTAATGGCAACATAGGTTAGTCATGAAGTTATAAGGTGACTAAGGTTAGGAATAACTGTCCTATGATCCGCTTGAGGCGGAGGGATCTACCAAGGACACTACCATTAGTTAGTGTTAGAAGTCTTTAGGAATGATTGTAAAAGGAGAAAATGAGAATCGGAGAAAGAAGGAGTTGAAGAATCAAAAAGAAAATGAAAAGTAAAGGGTGAAAAGAAATAGCCCTCAGTTACTCAACTTAGAAGCGGACACGGGTTCAATTCATATACTCTTGGTTGTCACTTAGTGACACGGTATTGAAAGATTAAAAGTCGTCATGGACCCGATGACACATGCACTAAACCTTCTTAGCCACTCAGTTTCTCTCAGCGAAGCTTGTTTCATTCTCAGGGAACCCTCGTAAACTATTGGCTTTCTCTTAGAGATCATTTGGTATTGAAGAAGGAGACCCTCTCCTAGTCTCACTCGGAAAACCAAAAGCACTATTGAGTCTAGAGCCACGAGATTCATCAAAGATCTCTTAGGAACACTTGACATTTAATCACTTGATGATCAACAAATAAGATTATCGATGGTTCATATCGAGTCCTTCGCGAGATCTTAACAATCAGTCGAGAACATTTATGAGAGGTTCACATCATGATCCTCGGTGATTAAATGGAAACTCTGCCGGGGTCAACATCAAAGCAGACCTGACGGCGGTCACTGGTAACTCCCGTGGATTAGGTGATGCTACGGTGTACCTCGACTCATCTGAGCTGTAGATGTACTTGGTACATCGCGTTATCTCACTTGTGGGACTCCGGTTCATGAGCGGCCTTTGTAAATTAGAGTTGTGTTTTCACACTATCTTGTTAACACTCTCGAAGTTCAAACTTGTAAGTGCGGAATCGCTTATTACTAACCGTTTGACTTGTTTTCTTCTTATGGAAGCTCGGAGGCGGAATGATCGTCTTGATTCTTCTCATGCTCGCCAACATCATCACTAATGGAAGTTCTATCCAAAAGCAACACAACCGCCGAATGATTCTTCGTCAAGCCAAAGAATCTACAAAGTTAAAGAATTAAAGAACTTCATTAGTATTGAATTCCAGCGTCAAAGGCGTGTGAGCATGTTGAAGAATGGCGTGGAACCTTTGGAGTAGCGAAGCGGACACGAGACGAATTGATGCGAGACAAAAACATATTATCACTTTCACCACAAGAGCAATGATCAAGAACAAAGTTATAGATGGCGTCAAAGCATAACTTTTCAAAGTCAACTATCTCTTTACCTTTGGGAGATTGTTCGAATCGAGGCAATTCTTCTCACAAGAAGAAGAATGTCGAGGAGGCGTCGAGCTACTATTACATCAACGCCTTCACCGTTTACATTCATATATACTTGAGGGGAGATTGTTGGAATCACTCCTAAGCAGATATTTCAAGTATTTATATTTCATATGTAATAGGTAGCTTTATATGGCCTTTATGTTTATTTAAGGCCTAAACATGTGAAAGCCCATAAGCTAAGGCCCATGCCCAATAAGGAATAGGGAAGGAGAGGGTGTTGCCTAGCTCCTTGCTTATAAATACAATGTAATAACCCTCACTTGAGGGTTGGTTGTTCAAGTTACTCTTTCACATACACTCTACGCCTAAACCTTTCTTTACTTTTACGTGTGTGTGTGTTTGTGTGTTGTTCAACCGCCTCTACCTCTTCTATATTACTTGTGTTTGTAAACCTAGTGACCTACCACGGACATAAGGTGACGCCGCGCAAGGTTAACGCGCCAAGACGAAACCCTAACGGGGATACGACGCGCCACTAAACATAAGGTGACGCCGTCGCAATTGTAATCTTATATATAGAATCCGAATTTTTCAGTCTTTAGGTGGAGAGTCTTTGGAGTAAAAACCTAAAACCGAACCTAAGGTGTCTTGTACAGTATTTTAGGGTTTTTAACCCTATCTTACACCAAGATAAGTCTTTGCTTCATTAATTCAATTATGTCTTTGATTATTTGTGTGTATGCTTGCATGTTCTCCATGTCCGGCTAATTTATTTGTGTGTTTGCTTAGGAAGTATGAAACTTAATTATTAAATATTGATTGGTTGTTTCTTATCTTAGTTGATTAATGATCTAGTAATGCGATAGGTCATTCGTGTATTTAATGCTTGATTCATCTTGTGAACCCTAGAGTATGATTACCGAGGATTGTAGTCTAAACCATCCAAGAGCGCCTTTAGAGTAGGAGTCTATAATCTCTAAGTGGATTTGTAGACAAGACCCTTTGGTAAGTTCAAAGAGTTAGGAGAAACGACACCCTACAACTTTAGAAACACAACGCAACTAGGAATAAGACGTGACACTCAACCATCAATAGGAGATAATTAAGGAGTAATACAAACTAAGTAAACACATCTTTAAACTATCATACGAGCACACATTAATTAGACATAGACTCCCACAACCTTAGTTTAGATAATTAGATAATAGTAGAGTAATCGGTAGAAATACCAACCCCCAAATCCAATACCCGAGATTCGTGACTCTTTCCATTTTCATAAAATATAAAAAGATAAAAATAATCTTCCTCAACCTTAACCTTAGCGTAGTAATCCCTACTAGCATTCCTATTCCCCAGAGAACGATATCAATACCCGTGGCTTACCCTAATTACTACACTACAACGATTAGGTTCACCGCTAGGGTGTTATAAAACTTGCTCAAGAAAAGGAAGTTCCTTTGACCCCTAACGACGCTGCAGTAAGTTATCAAGATCCCGTGAAGGATATGAAAACAAGGACCCCCACGCTTAAGGTCAACTTCACGAGTAGCCCACGCTGTAGGATAATATATGCTCACGCATAAGCTCCACGCGATAATGTCTCTTTTTCCCACGCTGTAACATTTCACGCGTAAGATAGATTCTACGCGTAAGTCTACGCCCAAGCATATATCATACCGCTCACGCATAACTTTACCAAAACCACGCTAACCCTCGGATTGACCTTCATGATGAATTGTTACTTGTACAAACTTGTAAATAAACTAATCATATCATCACGAATCCAAAATGTCACTAATAAATCGCTTGATATGTTGTGAACAATAAGTGATAAAATAAACTTTAAAACTTAAAGTTAACTAACTCACGAAACATTTCACGATATCATTGAACTATTGAACATACAAGTGACTTAGGACTCGTGAATAATCATTATCACTATACATTCAATAACTAGACAACAAGACCTTCGTTGACTAACATTATGTCTTTCGATATGTTGGTTCTTTGGCTAATGTTATTTCGCATCACGACATGGTCGAACAAATGAATGTGGATGCACTCAAGTTCTCTCCATTGTCGATATCTATCCTCATGGCTATCCAATGAAGATTGGAAAGAATAACCTCCATGTTGACTTTGACACCCTCACTTGCTCGAATCTTCATGTCTTATTGCTATAGATATTTCAAGACTCATCCAGACGTAACATGCTTACTCACCGCAACCATTCCCGAGATCTACATCCAACAGCCTCGAACACTATGGAAAGGGTCAAAGGAAGGATCACGTGACAAATGGACTCGAACCACAAACAAGTCACTATTACACCAAGACTTAAGGGTCGCTTCCTTATTCCTCAAGTCAATCCAACCAAACTTTATGCCACACCAACAAGAGCTAACTTCCAATTTTAATCGACATCGGTTATGACGAGGCTACGGAGTAATCACCAAGCACTCTCAGAGCTTAAGAGTATTCCTCAACCATGGAGAACACTCTACATGATCATCACCAAGTCTCTTCTGGTCGCGATGGCTATGAGCATCCTAAGCTCATAGAACCGCAAATATTTTGGGCATTCGTCAACATGAAACACATCGCTATTGAAGCTCGATTTGGGATGACATGATGTCATTTCTCAACAAACTTGGCTCAAAGATTCCCTACATCGATATACCAAACTATTGATACAAAGAGCTTTGGACTTCATCCCGATATTCCCAAAAGGCTCAATGACCCGACAATCACGACATGTTGACGGAACCTATTCTATCCGTAAGAATCAAGGAAACGCTACAAAGAAACAAGGTGTTGTGCCGCCGATTTCCTTCTAACTCAAGATGTCGAAAGCTCAAACGCATAAAAGATATCCGGAAGCAACAAACAAGGCAAAGTTGGTCACCGACGAAAAATCTTCTCGTACACCTGTAAGGAGAACCGTAAAAGGAAGTGCCGGAAGTGTCACAAGTACGATAGTCAAAGGAATGTTCCTAAGAAGAAACCCATTCCAAAGAGGAAACCCACCCTAAGAAGAAAGTTCCTTCTTCGAAGCCACTCCGATCCTTTCACTTGAACCGCAAAGACAGCTGTGGACGAGGATTCGAGGCTACCACTACGTATGAAGAGATCACATTCTCTCGAACCAAAGGATGAAAATCCTCGCACCAAAACCTCCAAGTCCTCAAACTATTAAAGGAAAAGAGAAGATCATCGCATTTGTACCTCGTGATGAAAGCTCAAGATGAAGAAGAGCAATTGGATCATGCATACAGAAGAAGTTTCACAAAGTCGACACCTTCACAAGGTCAAGAATTTGCTAAAGATCAAATGGGTGGCCTCGGAGGATCAGTGGGCCGCCCACTCTAAACCATCTCCGATGCGTTAATCAACCCGATAAGGGAGCCGATGCCACCACTCTTACGCAACAACAATGACCTATGGAGGACACTATTGTCTATGATTTTGAGAAATGATAATCGAGAAAGAAAAGTCTAAGGATGACGAGGATGATTACACAAAGTTTCTTCTAGATGTACCCAACACACTCAAAGGAGAAAACCTCGTGAACTCCTAAGGACATGAAGTCTCCTCATGTCTCATCATCATCGGACTCTTCATCTCATTCATCACCACCACCATCAACAAAGTCAACCGATCATCATCCAAACCGTGAAGAAACCACCTAAATCTTGGATTTCTCAAACACATAAACGGATTGTAAAAGTTGTCCAACAAATCGTAAAGAAGGACATAAATTACGTAAAATGAATTGGTTTGTCGACCAAATTCAAGACTTAAATGATGAGAAAGACAAGATGGAGAAAGAAAGGGAATTTGTTCGTAAGTTCATGAAGAATCATCGAAGAGGAACTGAACGAAATGATCAAGGTTACACTAACAAGTACCTTCGTGATATCGTTCCAAAAGTCCAAAAGGAACCGGAAAAGACAAGAGATCATACCCACAAGTTTCTTCTCGACACCGTCCCGTGTGACAAGAGAAGTATTTTCGTGCAACTCACCCTAACATCGTAGCATTGGTCAAACATACAATGGCAAAAGAAGTCGATCTCTCAACTGAAAGCTAATCGCGAAACTTGTGATGCAAATGTCAAAGAGATTCGAACGCTTACTTCGGATGAAGCTAAATTTTTCAAATTCTACTTGACTATCAACTCGGATCATCATGCAAGGAGTCACCATTCAAACCAAACGACCAAGAGATGACGATGATAAGGATAAGGACTCGCACCTAAACGCCGTAAGCAATCCGTCAATCTACATCTATGCCACCTCCTCCACGGACTTTTCTCAACATAAGTCTCTCCACCTCGGTCTTTCATCGACAAACCTCGGGACGATTCCGAGTTACCACCCCGACTCATAAACCGGTGATCACTTTGAGTATACGAGTGGTGACGATGAAGAGGTCCTGAGCCCCGACAACAACCCACCTCACCCAAACAAGTGCGAAACCAAGATCATCATCTCGGCCTTCCAAAAGAAGACGAAGACGACTCAACCCGGAGTCGAATATGGCTAGATGACGATAAACCAAGAGTATGAATGGTTCTCCACACTTGTCAATCAAACTCGCTACTCGATGAAGGCCAAGAATTGGTAGATGGTTCAACATTGGAGCATGCAAACCGCTGCAAGAAAAGTTCCATGAAGAAAATGACGAATCGAATTGAAGCGAATCAAGAATGAAGCCTTTCAACTATGGAAAGACAAACAAAGTGTCCTCGAGGTCGAATATCATCTTGAGAACATCGCCGAGCTATGTCTAACAACATGGATTGGCTCAATCCGAAGCAAACATTGACTTCACACAAAGGACAACCCTCCATACTACACCGATCGACCAAACCTCTACCGACCATTGGCCAAGCATTTAACCAAGGATTCCTTCCGATATTTCTTCAACAAAGACCGGAATTTCTTCTCCATGGTGGCGATGGTTCGAGAAAATACACTACATCATTGACTCTTCCATTCCCAGCCGCCATCTACTCAAACCGATAGCTATCGAGGAACGTGTAACTCACTTGTTTTTCGACAATGCAAGCATACGACCAAGATGCATTGTATGGGATTCATCATTGGCCACCGAATCAAGAATCTACTACAAGTCGCTCGTTCAAGTCTCAACATGCAAGCAGTACAAATCTAAGGACATCGTGGCCATCAAACACATTGATCTCAAGTCTAAATGGGACTACACATTCTTAAAGAATATCATAGTCAAACGACAAGATGAACAGACTATGGATTCTCGAAGTCGACTTTGAGAACTTGTCCTCAACGACATCGAAGACATGTATCTGCCAAAGTATGTGGTCGATGAGACAATTCTCATCGACGCTCAACGTGAATTTATCAAGTCGGCTCTCATCTTCATTAGACGATCGTGATCAAAGAACGGTCAAGATATCCGGATGGTCGTTGAATCATATCAAACGTAAACTTCACTCCACCACGCCTTGATCTTCCGACATCAACCAACTTAAACAACTCACGCCATCAAGAAACCTTTCGCGTTGTTTACCGCAGTTGAACTTCAAGAAACCGCTAATGGCGTAGTGAGCTCCACAAATTTGGGGATCATACATGAAGTCGGTTAGGGATGGATTGGCATACTGATTGAAGGATATACGCATGAAGGTTGGGAATCCTAAGCACCGGAACTCTCGTGATAGAAGGGATGTGGAAGGATCATCACCATGATTGATGAACGGTTGTTCGTAAGGGATCGGCCTGACGCTTGAGAGCTATGTTGGTGGTCGACCCAGAGAAACATCACCGCTTTCAATGCCCGCGCGCACCCGGGAACATCACCGCACTTCCGGTACCCCTTGAATTGTTTCCTTCATATGATTTTGGATGTATGATTATATATGTGGATGGCTTGTGCACACATAACAAGGTACAACCCGTGATCATCAAGAAAGGACCTCGTGGTACGCCTGTCACAATCCTTATAAAAGAAGCGAAAGCTTTTATTTTGAGTAAAACCTATCAAACCTTTCACTTTTCAAGGTTTTGCTCAAAAGACAAGTACTTCCCCATAAGATTTTTTCAAAACCTCAACCGCTTATATCACTAGTTGAGGGGAGTATTTGATAAAACTTTGTTCACAAATTGTTCACAAGTGGTCACTCTTCCCGCAACACTCAAAATGGTCATATTTATTCTCAAACCGTCAAAATAACATTTTATATGCCATTTTGAGGGGAGAAAATTGTGTGATAAGAAATATGTTGTACAAAATGCAAATGAACTGTGGACCTCGGACTTAACCTACGAATTGACGGTACTAAACTGTTTGTAACTCGAAAAGATTTGTCCTGACGGGTAATAATTTCAAGCTAGTTCGCTAGTGATGTAAACGTGTCTCGCAAAGGACTTGTCCAAGTAGAAAGTACCACTCGAGAAACTTTTGATAGACATGAACTCGACGGGTTTGACAACCTTCCAAGGTTTGTCTACACCTTCAAGGTAGTTATTAGAGCTAGTTGTCACCTAAAAGTCGACAATGTATCTCTTTAACTATTCAACGAACTGTGTCTCATGGGAGATTGTCTATCTTTAGTGGATCAATTCATAAAGTGCGCGTTTTTCCTCACCGTGCATTTAACCATTAAAACTATTAAGCACATGTGGAGGGGGAGTATTTATGCAAAACTTATCTCTCATCGTGGTTCAAACATGTTTTCATTTACAAACCATATGAGAGATATTTTAACTTACAAAGGGTTTTAATGGCAAACATAGGTTAGTCATGGAGTTATAAGGTGACTAAGGTTAGGAATAACTGTCTATGATCCGCCAGAGTCGGAGGGATCTACCCAAGGACACTACCATTAGTTAGTGTTAGAAGTCCTTAGGAATGATAAAAGGGAGAAATGAGAATCGGAGAAAGAAGGAGTTGAAGAATCAAAAGAAATGTAAAGTAAAGGGTGAAAAGAAACAGCCTCCGCATTATTCAACTTAGGGCGCATAATCGGGTTCAATTCATATATGTTACCGGTTGTCACTTAGTGACACCGGTATTGAAGATTAAAAGTCATCATGGACCCAAAGGACGCATGCACTAAACCTTCTTAGCCACTCAAGTTTCTCTCAATGTAAGCTTGTTTCATTCTCACAGAAACCCTACATAATCTATTGGCTTTCTTAGAGATCGTTGGTATTGAAGAAGGAGACCCTCTCCTAGTCTCTCGTCAGAAAACCAAAACGCACCGTTGAGTCTAGAGCCACGAGATTCATCAAAGATCTCTTAGGAACACTTGACATTTAATCACTTGTTGATCAACAAATAAGATCTTCGTGATTCAATGGTTCATATCGAGTCCTTCACGCATCTTAGCAACTGTCGAGAACATTTATGAGAGGTTCACATCCGTGATCCTCGCGATTGAATGGAAACTCGCCGTGGTCAACATCAAATGCCTCGACGACAGAAGTCGCTTCGGTAACTCCCCGTATTACGCTGGAGTGTGTCTCAAACGGTCTCATGTCAGAGGTGATGCTTCGTATACCTCAAACGACTCATCCGAATCAGTAGATCTATTTCGCACATCGCGTTATCTCACTTGTGGGACTCAGCTCAGAACGCCTTTGTAAGAATTAGAGTTGTGTTTTCACACTATGCCGTTAACACTCAAGTTCAAACTTGTAAGCGCCGAAACCGCTTATTTCTAACCGCTTGCAATGTTTTCTTCTTATGGAAGCTCCGGAGCGGGATGATCGTCGATTCTTCTCATGCTCACGCCAACATTATCACTAATGGAAGTTCTATTCTAAAGCAACACAACCGCCGAATGATTCTTCATCAAATCAAAGAATCTACAAAGTCAAAGACTTAAAGAACTTCATCAAGATTGATTTCCACCACAAAGAGCGTGTGAGCATGTTGAAGAATGACGTGGAGACACCGAGCAACAAGGCACTGAAAGGCGATGATGCACAACAACATACTATCACTTTCACCACAAAGAACAATGATCAAAGAACGGTTAATGATGACGTCAAGCATAATCGTTCAAAGATAACGATCTCTACATCGAGAGATTGTTCGAATCAAGACAATTCCTCTCACAAGAAAGAAGAATGTCGAAGACGCCACCGCACTATTACATCAACGCTTTCACCGCTTACATTCATATATACTGAGGGGAGATTGTTGAATCACTCCAAACAAGATTTCAAGTATTTATATTTCATATGTATAGGTAGCTTTATTATGGCCTTTATGTTTGTTTAAGGTCCAGCCTTATGTAGAAGGCCCATAAGTCGAGGCCCAAGCCCAATAAGGAATAGGGAAGGAGGGAGTGTTGCCCTAGCTCCTTGCCTATATAACTATTGTAAACCCTCATTTGAGGGTTGGTTGTTCAAAGTTACTCTTTCACATACACTATACGCCTAAACCTTTCTTTACTTTTACGTGTGTGTGTGTTTGGTATTTGTTCAATCGCCTTCATCTATTCTCTTATAAGCTTGTGTTGTAAAACTAGTGACCTAACAACTTTCCATGTGGCTTCTTTAGATCACAAAACCTAAAGAACCTTATCACCCATTGATCATAATTTCCGGAGTGAGCATTGGATGTCTATCAAGTGAGCCGCCTTCATGAATTGATTGTTGGCTACTTAAGGCTTCACACATCTTGCCAAACCATGTCGGTTCCTTCATAGTACCCTAGATGGATGTTGATTGTAAAAGTTTGTGTAAGGTTGTACTTGAAGACTAGGTGGTGGTTGAACCATTTGTGGTGGAATTGCTCCAAGTTGTGGAGTATGTTGTTGATAAATTTGTTGTTGTTGATTAAATTGTTGATGTTGTGGACTTAGTTGTTGTTGTTGTTGTTGATTATAAGTGTAAGGAAAATAGCTAGAGTATGGTGGTTGTGACATGTTGAAAACTTGTGTTGTTAAATGGATCTTTGTAGTCGAATGAAACGTTGTTGATGAAGTATCCTTAGGCGAGAAAACCAAGTTTAGGCAAAGCAACACTTGCCGTAAAAACACCAAACTTACGCGTAAAAGTGATAGTTACGCTGAGGATTAGCTACGCGAAGAATTGAGAAACACTAAAGTTATGCGTAAACCGAAAGTTAGCGAGAAAACTTAGGCGAGGATTAGCTTATGCGTGAAGATGTAGCTTAGGCGAAGAAAAATCTTATGTGGAAGAGTTCTACGACAACTTTAAGCTTATGCGTAAGATTAGGTTTTGCCCTAAAGATCCTTTACACTATCACAAAGCAAAAGATATCCAGTCAAGTGTTTTCGTGCTTATCCAAGCAAGAAAACACCGAGTAAACCACTAAAATCAAGATCAAACCACGGATGACTTACGCGAAGATTAGGGTTTTCTTCTGAGAAAGCAACCAAACCCCGATTTCGCCCAACGATGTTTCTAAACCAGATTTTTGTGATGAAACAACTCAATATCACCAAAATAACACAAAAGTGTGAAACTTGATGATCCAAAGCTACTAAATACCTTATGCATAGAAATGAACCCACGCTTAAAACCAAGCTTAAAAACAATGATCCACACGTAAAGTTTGAAAATTTTGCCAAAAATGTATATTTTAACACCTAAAACGTTGAAAGTACAAGAATCTTGGATTAAAAGTGTAAAAATAAGTTTTTAAGCGTGACAAAGTAGGAAACGGGTTTACGCAGAAGACCACAAAACTAACTTCAAAAACAAAAGATGTTCACCCAACTATTCGCTAAGGATACCACCGTTAGGTTCCCATATTAGTAACACAAGCATCAATATAAGAAATAGAGAAGAAGAGATCGGATGAACACAATCACAAACACACTAATAAGAAATAGAGAAAGGTTATGCGAAGTGGATAATGAAAGTGAACAACCAACCTTCAATAGAAGGTTTACAAGAGTATTTATAGGCAAGGAGCTAGGCAACACATCTAGACTCCTTCCTCTTATGGGCTTGGGCCAAGGCTTATGGGCCTTCTACATAAGCCTTAGCTTAATAACAAACATAAAGGCCATATTAAGCTAACTATTACATATGAATCACTAACACTTGAATTAAGGTTTAGGAGTGATTCCAATGTAATTGATTTGCATGATTAATATGAGTGGCTAAGCACCCTTTGGTGCTAGCCTAGTTATGCTTCCTTAATTGTTTTGTTTATGCTTACCTTTACTTCCGCACAATTATTTCTAAGTGTATGCATGCATAGTTATTTGGTAGTCACCCTTGGTCGGTAGTTTTGAATGGCGATAGAGGCCAATTATGTAGGAGATATGACCAACCTGACCCTAGGTGAGCTGGACCGAGATGGGAAGGGTAAGATATGACGAACCGACGACCCTTTCTACTTGTGCGATTTGACCAACCGATCACCTATCGCTTGGATGAACTTAAGAATTGGGGTGTAGTGGTGCAAGTTTTAAATTTATAAAGGTGAATTACCAATATTACCAATAACACATACGAGCAAGTATACTCGTCCGTTATAGCAAGATTATGAAGGTAAGTCGGATCGTCATAGGATTTGAGTGAATCTAAGCACAAGTTTGAATTAACGGAGTCTATCCAAAACATATAATAAAGCAAATAGATATAATGAAATTCAGATGATTAAAACTACACTTGCTTAAACTAGTTTCATATCATAGATTAATGTGATTGTGTTAACCTCTTAACATGTTGGTTATGATAATTAGTTTGAAGACTAATCTATTGTTCTTACAAGTTAAACCTTGATCAAGATTTTAGTTTATAAAACAAGCATTAAGTTTAACCAATCAATTCAAGATCAATTCAAGTTTCATAAGTCTACATACATAAACTTAAACACAAAAACATCCACTTGTTCATCAAATTGCTTAAGAAATGGTCAATACAAAAGGTAACCGATCATAGACAAAAGGCTACAATTGATTCTCAACAACTAATCTTACGACCATTTAGATGTTTCCAACCAATCCAATTTGATAATCAAAAGCGTTTCTATTACAACCACACCTTAGTTCCTTTGTATAATCAAGAATAATGGGTAAAACAATCATCCATAGACAAAATGATTATGACTAGTTGAATAACACGAAGTTCTTTCGACCCCAACGATTATTATCAATTAGCCAAACTTGATTAACAAATGTCACTATGAAACTTTAGCACAATTGGATCTTAGAATCAACTTGAAATTGAATTAAAACATGTTAACACAATCACTAACTAATCATATGATAATCAACATCATTTAAGCAAGTGTATAAAGAAACTAGCCACTCATAGCAAACATAAACATAAACTCATAACTTTGAACATTAGAAAACATGATTGAAAGTCTTACAATGCTTGGAATAAGATTACAAATGATGTAGTAATGATTCCCAAAGGATTGAGGTGGACTTCTTGGTGTTTTGGCCTCCAAAGGTGGAACTTCGGAACTCCAAACTTCTCCGGATTTCTAAGGACGAATTTTGAGAGCTTAAGGCTTGGTTTGATGAGTAGAGAGATTTGTAATTGAAGTGTGTCTAATATGCTCACAATTAGCCTCTATTTATACTAATTCCAAGGCCTAGGGTGTTAAATGCTGAACTTGGCCTCCAAGGAGTGAGGAAGGGACTAGAATACACCAAGAGAAGGACCTAGAATCGTTTGGATGCAAAGGGAAGCTTAGTGATGAAGATTTGACAACCGCAGCTTCTCCAACCGGATCGGTCATACGACCAACCGATCCGGATGGTCTTCAATAATAACACACCGACCGATCCGTTTGGGTTGCGACCGATCGGTCGGTGATGGCAAAACATGTATTCGACCAAATTCCAACCGATCCGGTGAAGGTGTAACCGGATCCGGTTGGATCTTCCGAGATACAAAACTTGATCTTTCTCTTCACTCGACTTGTAGAACTTGGTTCTTCAATCACTAAGGTCTTCAAAGGTACTTGAGGGATTTAGCTTATTGAGATGGGAATCTTCGATTAATTGCATATTTCCACATTTTCCTCCATTTCCTCGCACTTGGTTATAAATACTAGACAAACATCTCTAGATACGATTAAGTACTAAAATCACACAAATATAACCAAATATGAGATATAAAAGTACACACAATGCTACTAAAACATGCACAACTGAGTGTTATCAAATTCCCCACACTTAAACTTTGCTTGCCCTCAAGCAAATCTAGGAAAAACATCTCTGGGACAAGATCGTGATTATGAAAATGTGATGCAAATCAACCAAGTATAAATACGAGAGAAGATTCATCAATTATGCTTTATAAAGGTGAAACATCAAGATGTTTGACAATATCCAATGATTTTCTTGCATGATAAACATTTCAAAACACCTCACGAAAAATAATGGAATATAATTCACTCAATCACTCATTTTAGTGGAGTAACAAGATAAATCACACTCATTGCTCACCATGATTAGATTATTACCATAAGCTTGTACAAGAAACAAAACTCCACCGACGTGGCGTGAGCACCAAGTAAAAACATCTAAAGAGGGCTTTTATTCGGGTTATAATGATATGGCTAAGGGTTAAGGGTATGGATAAGGCATGGAATGTTTATGAAATTGGTGTTAAAATAAAATGAAATCAAGTCTAATACCCGTGTTGCTAGCTACCAAACATTCCACGAACCAAATAAATGATTATAGCTTTGCTTTCTTCTTTCCACTTTCCACATTTTTGCTTTGCCATGACAATTGTTCTTCGATCATAGCACATTGGCTATTATTTCCATACTTTCAACACAACAATTTTTTTTTTTTTTTTTTTTTTTTTTTTTTTTGAACATAACATAACAACGCATGGCTCAATCAATCACATAGGATGTGGTACTCATAATCATTTGAACAATCTTCACTTTCCATGAAACTAGCAACCAACCGTTAGACATTGATAAGGGGTAGGCTAAGGTTTAAAGTGTAAAATCTTTTGTATTTTCCGGTGAAGCAAAATGAAAGGGATGGCTCGGAAGGTGTAACTAGGGGTATCTAGTGCTAAAAATGAGCACTACAAATGGGTCCATGTGGGTGGTTAACTAACCAATGAGGCTAGCTAATATATCATTAGATGTAAAATGGAAGGCCATTTGGGTTAAATCCTAAGGTGCCTCTTTATCACACGAATTCACTTATATCGCACGAATGCAATCTCACTGCGGTCTGGTAATGATTTACAAGCACAAGTTCTAGAATAAATAAAATCACCGGCACACTCATAGCAAAAGATCTAAGCATAAAAGATGTATGCTAATAAGAAATAGGCTCAAATCCTCACAATTTAGTGGAAAGGGTATAATATGTGCTAGCAAATGTTTATCGATCCCAGAATGGATTGCAATAGTAATCGGAACACATCTCAAGTTTCAAATATTACCAATTTTACCGGTGGAATGATCCATTATTCTAATAGATAATCCTAAAAGTGTGAAAACAACTAGATCACAAGGCAAACAAAATTTTAAATTTAAGCATGAAAACTCTAATTTTTCCTATTCACCCCCACACTTAAGTTAGACATTGTCCTCAATGAAAACGAACTTCAAAGTATAGAAATAGGGAAAATAGAGATGAAACCAGATATGTCAACGAGTTTATCGACTTAAAATTCTTTCTTCATTCCAAGCGCCCACTAGAGAAATCATCACCGCACACAATCTTATAAACAAACAAAAGGTTTTATTAAAGGATGGCACCCCACACTTAAGTTCAACCAAAGGTTAAAACTTTGGGAGTGACCACAGAAAATCAAATCAAACACACGGGTTGCCTCCCGAGAAGCGCTTGTTTTATTACCGAGTCATCACCGACTCGAATCTTCCCGGTTAGGATACTTTGACCATACGGTTCAAATGGGGAATTTCACTCTTAAACGTTGAGGTATGGAATCTTTGGTTTGTACTCCACAATGGATGGGAATACATTTGATTCTTTTGGTTTGACCATGTGAAAGTCCTCTTCGTTATTTCGAACATTTGGTCAATTTCATTAGAAATGAGGACGGTGGCGGATCTTTTGATTTTTCGGAGGGTCATTGGACTTTCCACTCCCGGTGAATATGGCATCCACATTCTCAAGGTGAGTTGTAGGAGGTGGCTTAGTCCTACCGTTTTGATTTAAAGAAACTGGATTTTGTGGTTCAGACCATTTGTCTATCTTTCTTTCCAGTTCTCCATTCCAGTTGTCCCTGATTTTGTTGAAATTCTTATCATCAACATGATTTGGAAATAAATTGCGTTCAGAACCTTTTAATTGCGTCATATGCATAGTGCAATCCTCAAGAAAAGGTAACACGGTTGGTGAGTTAGACATGATTTGGTTCAGATTTGGCGTGGTTGGAATATGCTCGGTCTCGTCCTCTTCGATAAATTCTTCCTCACCCTTATCGTTCTCGTATTGAATTGAGGGTGGTTTGTAGACAAACTCATGTCTCGAGTTGGAATCGTGGTGTAAGGAAGAGATTCAACGTGATGGACTTCTGTTCCTTACTTAATCTTTCTATCCTCCTCTCCAAGTCTTGGCTTATCGCTTGTTGGTTCCTTCTTCCTTGATCGACTTTATGTTCC
This sequence comes from Chrysanthemum lavandulifolium, assembly GCA_022545495.1. Classification (NCBI taxonomy): domain Eukaryota; kingdom Viridiplantae; phylum Streptophyta; class Magnoliopsida; order Asterales; family Asteraceae; genus Chrysanthemum; species Chrysanthemum lavandulifolium. Next base: position 346,266 of record JAHFWF010000159.1, read on the forward strand.
AATTCAACCAATGTGTTCGTCATATTCTCATTGGCTTTTGTTTGACCGCCATCCATTCTCTCATCATCTCCTCCGTGAGGTTTTAGGTGTATTGAAATGTTGTGATGGATGAGGTATTGTATTCCATGACCGATATCGAGGATATGTTTGGGTTGGGTTGTGGTATGGAAAGGAGCAATTTGGAATTTTGGTGGTAATATCCGTGATATCTTGGGTGATATCCTTCATGTTGGACGTGGTTCGCTTCCATGGGATCACACATCGGCGTGTCATCCTCAAAGATCGTGGTTTGAAGCTTGGTGATTATTTCGCAGTTCCATCATCTCCTCCGTATGCTTATGAATTGGGTATCGATGTTTGTTGAGAGAGCTTCCAATTTCTCGATCAATGAGGCATGATCGGTATTGATGTTGCTTCCACCGCGGAAACAACGATATTCGGATTGGAATCGTTCGAGACCATTACTACTTGTGAAGATAGCATTGACATATTCATTTCTTGTTTGTGGTGGATGGTACGTCTTATCATTTGATGGTTTTGGGTTGGATTGGGTATTACTTGGCAATGAACCGGATGGTCTAGAGGAATGTTGGTCGAAAATCGCCAAACTTGTTTTCAAGATCTTGGATAGATGCTTGATGATTTTTCCGTCCTTGCTCAACTTTGGCTTTGAGATTGAAAAATTGATTTTGATAAAATCATTTGCGATTTTTGAGCGACCACGAATTCTCTCATGGTTTTCTCGAATTCGGTTTCTTCCATCTTTTTGTCGGGATTTTGTGGTGGTGGATCGTCAGTTCGTGGTTGAGAATCACGGTTGTCATCCCTTGGTCGGCGATCTTGCCAATTTCCAGAATTTCGACCGTAATAATTACTACGATATCCTCCTCCACGGTATCCTCCTTGATCATAACTCGCTTCTCCTTCCTTTGGTCCACCCATAGGTTTATCGTCGCACTCGGACGATGGATGATTTCCTCCACAATTGTTGCATCCGTCTCGCATTTCCTTCATTTCATCTTTGATATCTTTGTATTGCGAGTCGATTTTTGAGGTTAACGCTTCCATCTTCTCCATGAGTTTTGAGGTATCGGTGTTTTCGACAAAAGCAACGGTTTTCGGAGAGGTTTGGTTTTGGAATCTTTGGACCAATCAAGTTTGAGAAGTACTCGATCTTCGAGCAATTGATGTGCATCGTTGGGAGTCTTATAGAGAAAATTCCTCCAAAGATCAAGGATGCCTTGAGAGATTTCATCTAGTCCATGGTAAAAGATTTGGATAATGGTTCCTTTTGATAGTCCATGTCCATGACAACTACGGCAAATCTTTCATTCAAGCCAAGCTTCGACAAGTGATTCGTTTGGGTTTTGGTTGAAAGCACGAATTTCTCCCATTAATCGATCAAACATGGCGGTGGAAAGAATCGGCTCACAAAAGCTTGCCTCATCTCCTCCCAAGTATTGATGATTCCCGGGTTAATTCATTGTACCATACTTTAGCATCTCCGCGAGTGATGATGGGAAAAGTTTGAGTTTGATGGCATTGACATCGGTGTCGCCATAACGAAACATGCCGCAAATTTCGATGAATTCGCAATGTGCTTATGCGGATCGGCCGCGCACGCCATCGAATTGTCGGTCTTTGATCATAGAAAGGTGATGTCCCTTCACGGTGAAGTTGTCACCAAGGTTAATAGCAACAATAGCACTTTCGGGGTTGGTGCTACGGTTTGGTTGGTTCCCACATGGGTTGATCGTCCGCCATGGGAAAAGGTAAATTGGTGAAAGGGTTGTAAACAACTTTGGCTTCAATGAGGTTATCAAATGGTGGGTTTGGTACTCTTGGTACACGATTTTCCAATGGTATGAAACGTGTTCTCTTCTTCTTCGAATCAAACGTTCGGGTTGGTAAGAGGTGTAATTGGTTCTATTCTCACGATCGAGTGTTCATACAATGTCCTAGAGAATCCAGGCAATATCTAAACACACGGACAAACAACGAAAACAGTTTTTATGGGTCAGAGAAGGTAACCGGATCGGTTGCGGGATGCGACCGATCGGTTAGACCAGTTGATTGATGGAAAAATCGTAACCGATTCGGTTGAGGGGCAACCGGATCCGGTTAAGGTTTCGAGAAAAATTATATATGATAATAAATTTTTTTTTTTTTTTTTTTTGGGTTGAATCGGTGAGGAAATTCAAAACTTGTTGAAACACAATCAAATCCCCAGTGGCGCCAAAAACTTGATGTGCCCGGTTGGTGCAAGTTTTAAATTTATAAAGGTGAATTACCAATATTACCAATAACACATACGAGCAAGTATACTCGTCCGTTATAGCAAGATTATGAAGGTAAGTCGGGATCATTCATAGGATTTGAGTGAATCTAAGCACAAGTTTGAATTAACTGAGTCTATCCAAAACATATAATAAAGCAAATAGATATAATGAAATTCGGATGATTAAAAACTACACTTGCTTAAACTAGTTTCATATCATAGATTAATGTGATTGTGTTAACCTCTTAACATGTTGGTTATGATAATTAGTTGGAAGACTAATCTATTGTTCTTACAAGTTAAACCTTGATCAAGATTTTAGTTTATAAAAACAAGCATTAAGTTTAACCAATCAATTCAAGATCAATTCAAGTTTCATAAGTCTACATACATAAACTTAAACACAAAACATCCACTTGTTCATCAAATTGCTTAAGAAATGGTCAATACAAAAGGTAACCGATCATAGACAAAAGGCTACAATTGATTCTCAACAACTAATCTTACGACCATTTAGATGTTTCCAACCAATCCAATTTGATAATCAAAAGCGTTTCTATTACAACCACACCTTAGTTCCTTTGTATAATCAAGAATAATGGGTAAAACAATCATCCATAGACAAAATGATTATGACTAGTTGAATAACACGAAGTTCTTTCGACCCCAACGATTATTATCAATTAGCCAAACTTGATTAACAAATGTCACTATGAAACTTTAGCACAATTGGATCTTAGAATCAACTTGAAATTGAATTAAAACATGTTAACACAATCACTAACTAATCATATGATAATCAACATCATTTAAGCAAGTGTATAAAGAAACTAGCCACTCATAGCAAACATGAACATAAACTCATAACTTTGAACATTAGAAAACATGATTGAAAGTCTTACAATGCTTGGAATAAGATTACAAATGGTGTAGTAATGATTCCCAAAGGATTGTGGTGGACTTCTTGGTGTTTTGGCCTCCAAATGGTGGAACTTGGAACTCCAAACTTCTCGGACTTCTAAGGACGAATTTTGAGAGCTTAAGGCTTGGTTTGATGAGTAGAGAGATTTGTAATTGAGGTGTGTCTAATATGCTCACAATTAGCCTCTATTTATACTAATTCCAAGGCCTAGGGTGTTAAATGCTGAACTTGGCCTCCAAGGAGTAAGGAAGGACTAGAATACACCAAGAGAAGGACCTAGAATCGTTTGGATGCAAAGGGAAGCTTAGTGATGAAGATTTGACAATCTGCAGCTTCTCCAACCGGATCGGTCATACGACCAACCGATCCGGTTGGTCTTCAATAATAACACACCGACCGATCCGGTTGCGGGTTGCGACCGATCGGTCGGTGATGGCAAAACATGTGATTCGACCAAATTCCAACCGATCCGGTGAAGGTGTAACCGGATCCGTTGGATCTTCCGAGATATGAAACTTGATCTTTCTTCTCTTACTCGACTTGTAGAACTTGGTTCTTCAATCACTAAGGTCTTCAAAGGTACTTGAGGGATTTAGCTTATTGAAACGGAATCTTCGATTAATTGCATATTTCCACATTTTCCTCCATTTCCTCGCACTTGGTTATAAATACTAGACAAACATCTCTAGATACGATTAAGTACTAAAATCACACAAATATAACCAAATAATGATATAAAAGTACACACAATGCTACTAAAACATGCACAATCTGAGTGTTATCAAATTCCCCACACTTAAACTTTGCTTGCCCTCAAGCAAATCTAGGACAAACATCCACCGGTACAAGATCGTGATTATGAAAATGTGATGCAAATCAACCAAGTATAAATACGAGAGAAGATTCATCAATTATGCTTATAAAGGTGAAACATCAAGATGTTTGACAATATCCAATGATTTTCTTGCATGATTAACATTTCAAAACACCTCACGAAAAATAATGGAATATAATTCACTCAATCACTCATTTTTAGTGGAGTAACAAGATAAATCACACTCATTGCTCAGTCATGATTAGATTATTACCATAAGCTTGTACAAGAAACAAAACTCCACCGACGTGGCGTGAGCACCAAGTAAAAACATCTAAAGAGGGCTTTTATTCGGGTTTTAATGATAGGCTTCGGGTGATTAAAGGGTATGGATGAGGCATGGGATAGTTTATGAAATTGGTGTTAAAATAAAATGAAATCAAGTCTAATTCCCGTGTTGCTAGCTACCAAACGTTCCACGAACCAAATAAACGATTATCGCTTTGCTTTCTTCTTTTCCACTTTCCACAGCTTTTTGCTTTGCCATGACAATTGTTCTTCGATCATAGCACATTGGCTATTATTTCCATACTTTCAACACAACTTTTTTTTTTTTTTTTTTTTTTTTTTTTTTTTTGAACATAACATAACACATGGCTCAATCAATCACATAGGATGTGGTACTCATAATCATTTGAACAATCTTCACTTTCCATGAAACTAGCAACCAACCGTTAGACATTGATATGGGGTAGGCTAAGGTTTAAAGTGTAAAATCTTTTGTATTTTCCGGTGAAGCAAAATGAAAAGGATGGCTCGGAAGGTGTAACTAGGGGTATCTAGTGCTAAAATGAGCACTACAAATGGGTCCATGTGGGTGGTTAACTAACCAATGAGGCTAGCTAATATATCATTAGATGTAAAATGGAAGGCCATTTGGGTTAAATCCTAAGGTGCCTCTTTATCACACGAATTCACTTATATCGCACGAATGCAATCTCACCTGCGGTCTAGTAATGATTTACAAGCACAAGTTCTAGAATAAATAAAATCACCCGGCACACTCATAGCGAAAAGATCTAAGCATAAAAGATGTATGCTAATAAGAAATAGGCTCAAATCCTCACAATTTAGTGGAAAGGGTATAATATGTGTTAGCAAATGTTTATCGATCCCGAATGGATTGCAATAGTAATCGAACACATCTCGAAGTTTCAAATATTACCAATTTTACGGTGGAATGATCCATTATTCTAATAGATAATCCTAAAAGTGTGAAAACAACTAGATCACAAGGGCAAACAAAATTTTAAATTTAAGCATGAAAACTCTAATTTTTTCCTATTCACCCCCACACTTAAGTTAGACATTGTCCTCAATGAAAACGAACTTCAAAGTATAGAAATAGGGAAAATAGAGATGAAACCAGATATGTCAACGAGTTTATCGACTTAAAATTCTTTCTTCATTCCTAGCGCCTTCGGAGAAATCATCACCGCACACAATCTTATAAACAAACAAAGGTTTTATTAAAGGATGGCACCCCCACACTTAAGTTCAACCAAAGGTTTAAACTTTGGGAGTGACCATAGAAAAAAATCAAACACACGGGTTGCCTCCCAGAAGCGCTTGTTTTATTAATGAGTCATCACCGACTCGAATCTTCCCAGGTTAGGATACTTTGACCATACGGTTCAAATGGGGAATTTCGGCTCTTAAACGTTGAGGTATGGAATCTTTGGTTTGTACTCCACAATGGATGGGAATACATTTGATTCTTTTGGTTTGACCATGTGAAAGTCCTCTTCGTTATCTCGAACATTTGGTCGATTTCATTAGAAATGAGGACGGTGGCGGATCTTTTGATTTTCGGAGGATCATCGGACTTTCCACTCCAAAGTGAATATTGCATCCACATTCTCAAGGTGAGTTAAAGGAGGTGGCTTAGTCCTACCGTTTTGATTTAAAGAAAGCTGGATTTTGTGGTTCGCACCATTTGTCTATCTTTCTTTCCAGTTCTCCATTCCGGTTGTCTCCGATTTTGTTGAACTTCTCATCATCAACATTTGATTGTGTTCAGAACCTTTTAATTGCGTCATTGGGATATGCATGGTGCAATCCTCAAGAAAAGGTAACACGGTTGGTGAGTTAGACATGATTTGGTTCAGATTTGGCGTGGTTGGAATGTGCTCGGTTTCGTCCTCTTCGATAAATTCATCCTCATCCTTATCGTTCTCGTATTGAATTGAGGGTGGTTCATAGACAAATTCATGTCTAGAGTTGGAATATGTGGTGTAAGGAAGAGATTCAACGTGATGGACTTCCTGTTCCTTACTTAATCGTTCTATCCTCCTCTCCAAGTCTTGGCTTATCGCTTGTTGGTTCCTTCTTCCTTGATCGACTTTATGTTCCAATTCAACCAATGTGTTCGTCATATTCTCATTGGCTTTTGTTTGATTGGCCATCCATTCTCTCATCATCTCCTCGGTGAGGTTTTAGGTGTATTGAAATGTTGTGATGGATGAGGTATTGTATTCCATGACCGATATCGAGGATATGTTTGGGTTGGGTTGTGGTATGGAAAGAGTGCAATTTCGGAATTTTTGGTGGTGATATCTGGGTGATATCCTTCATGTTGGACTAGGTTCGCTTCCATGGGATCACACATCGGCGTGTCATCCTCAGCATCGTGGTTTGAAGCGTGGTGATTATTTCGCAGTTCCATCATCTCCCTCCGTATGCTTATGAATTGGGTATCGATGTTTGTGGAGAGAGCTTCCAATTTCTCGATCAATGAGGCATGATCGGTATTGATGTTGCTTCCACCGGCGGAAACAACGATATTCGGATTGGAATCGTTCGAGAAATTACTACTTGTGAAGATAGCGTTGACATACTCGTTTCTTGTTTGTGGTGGATGGTACGTCTTATCATTTGATGGTTTTGGGTTGGATTGGGTATTACTTGGCAATGAACCAGATGGTCTAGAGGAATGTTGGTCGAAAATCGCTAAACTTGTTTTCAAGATCTTGGATAGATGCTTGATGATTTTTCCATCCTTGCTCAACTTTGGATTTGAGATTGAAAAATTGATTTTGATAAAATCATTTGCAGATTTTTGAGCGACCACGAATTCTCTCATGGTTTTCTCGAATTCGGTTTCTTCCATCTTTTGTCGGGATTTTGTGGTGGTGGATCGTCGGTTCGTGGTTGAGAATCACGGTTGTCATCCCTTGGTCGGCGATCTTGCCAATTTCCGAATTTCGACCGTAATAATTACTACGATATCCTCCTCCACGGTATCCTCCTTGATCATAATTTGCTTCTCCTTCCTTCGGTCCACCCATAGGTTTATCGTCGCACTTTCGGACGATGGATGATTTCCTCCACAATTGTTACATCCGTCTCGCATTTCCTTCATTTCATCTTTGATATCTTTGTATTGCGAGTCGATTTTTGAGGTTAACGCCCATCTTCTCCATGAGTTTTGAGGTATCGGTGTTTTCGACAAAAGCAACGGTTTTCGGAGAGGTTTGGTTTTGGAATCTTTGGACCAATCAAGTTTGAGAAGTACTCGATCTTGAGCAATTGATGTGCATCGTTGGGAGTCTTATAGAGAAAAATTCCTCCAAAGATCAAGGATGCCTTGAGAGATTTCATCTAGTCCATGGTAAAAGATTTGGATAATGGTTCCTTTTGATAATCCATGTCCATGACAACTACGGCAAATCTTTCATTCGAAGCCAAGCTTCGACAAGCGATCGTTTGGGTTTTGGTTGAAAGCACGAATTTCTCCCATTAATCGATCAAACATGGCGGTGGAAAGAATCGGCTCACAAAAGCTTGCCTCATCTCCTCCCAAGTATTGATGATTCACGGGTTAATTCATTGTACCATACTTTAGCATCTCCGGCGAGTGATGATGGGAAAAGTTTGAGTTTGATGGCATTGACATCGGTGTCGCCATAACGAAACATGCCGCAAATTTCGATGAATTCGGCATGTGCTTATGCGGATCGGCCAGCGCACGCCATCGAATTGTCGGTCTTTGATCATAGAAAGGTGATGTCCCTTCACGGTGAAGTTGTCACCAAGGTTAATAGCAACAATAGCACTTTCGGGTGTTGGTGCTACGGTTCGTTGGTTCCCCACATGGGTTGATCGTCCGCCATGGGAAAAGGTAAATTGGTGAAAGGGTTGTAAACAACTTTGGCTTCAATGAGGTTATCAAATGGTGGGTTTGGTACTCTTGGTACACGATTTTCCAATGGTATGAAACGTGTTCTTCTTCTTCTTCGAATCAAACGTTCGGGTTGGTAAGAGGTGTAATTGGTTCTATTCCATTGCTCGAGTGTTCATACAATGTCCTAGAGAATCCGGGCAATATCTAAACACACGGACAAACAACGAAAACAATTTATATGGAGCGAGAGAAGGTAACCGGATCGGTTATGGATGCGACCGATCGGTTAGACCGATGAATGATGGGTAAAATCGTAACCGATTCGGTTGAGGGCAACCGGATCCGGTTAAGGTTTCGTGAAATTTTTTTTTTTTTTTTTTTTTTTTTTGAATCGGTGAAGGAAATTCAAGAACTTGTTGAAACACAATCAAATCCCGGCAGCGGCGCCAAAAACTTGATGTGCCGGTTGGTGCAAGTTTTAAATTTATAAAGGTGAATTACCAATATTACCAATAACACATACGAGCAAGTATACTCGTCCGTTATAGCAAGATTATGAAGGTAAGTCGGGATCGTTCATAGGATTTGAGTGAATCGAGCACAAGTTTGAATTAACGAGTCTATCAAAACATATAACAAAGCAAATAGATATAATGAAATTCGGATGATTAAAACTACACTTGCTTAAACTAGTTTCATATCATAGATTAATGTGATTGTGTTAACCTCTTAACATGTTGGTTATGATAATTAGTTGGTGTACTAATCTATTGTTCTTACAAGTTAAACTTTGATCAAGGGTTTAGTTTATAAAAACAAGCATTAAGTTTAACCAATCAATTCAAGATCAATTCAAGTTTCATAAGTCTACTTTCATAAACTTAAACACAAAACATCCACTTGTTCATCAAATTGCTTCAGAAATGGTCAATACAAAAGGTAACCGATCATAGACAAAAGGCTACAATTGATTTTCAACAACTAATCTTACGACCATTTAGATGTTTCCAACCAATCCAATTTGATAATCAAAAAGCGTTTCTATTACAACCACACCTTAGTTCCTTTGTATAATCAAGAATAATGGGTAAAACAATCATCCATAGACAAAATGATTATGACTAGTTGAATAACACGAAGTTCTTTCGACCCCAACGATAGTTACCAATTAGCCAAACTTGATTAACAAATGTCACTATGAAACTTTAGCACAATTGGATCTTAGAATCAACTTGAAATTGAATTAAAACATGTTAACACAATCACTAACTAATCATATAATAATCAACATCATTTAAGCAAGTGTATAAAGAAACTAGCCACTCATAGCAAACATGAACATAAACTCATAACTTTGATCATTAGAAAACATGATTAAAAGTCTTACAATGCTTGGAATAAGATTACAAATGATGAAGTAATGATTCCCAAAGGATCGTGGTGGACTTCTTAGTGTTTTGGCTCCAAAGGTGGAACTTGGAACTCCAAACTTCTCCGGATTTCTAAGGACGAATTTCGGGAGATTAAGGCTTGGTTTGATGAGTAGAGAGCTTTGTAATTGAAGTGTGTCTAATATGCTCACAATTAGCCTCTATTTATACTAACTCCAAGGCCTAGGGTGTTAAATGCATGACTTGGCCTCCAAGGAGTAAGAATGGACTAGAATACACCAAGAGAAGGACCTAGAATCGTTTGGATGCAAAGGGAAGCTTAGTGATGAAGATTTGACAATCGCACTTCTCCAACCGGATCGGTCATACGACCAACCGATCCGCTGGTCTTCAATAATAACACACCGACCGGATCGGTTGCGGGTTGCGACCGATCGGTCGGTTATGGCAAAACATGTATTCGACCAAATTCCAACCGATCCGGTGAAGGTGTAACGGATCCGTTGGATCTTCCGAGATATGAAACTTGATCTTTCTCTTCACTCGACTTGTAGAACTTGGTTCTTCAATCACTAAGGTCTTCAAAGGTACTTGGATTTAGCTTTATCGAGACGGAATCTTCGATTAATTGCATATTTCCACATTTTCCTCCATTTCTCGCACTTGGTTATAAATACTAGACAAACATCTCTAGATACGATTAAGTACTAAAATCACACAAATATAACCAAATAATGAGATATAAAAGTACACACAATGCTACTAAAACATGCACAATCTGATTGTTATCAAAAAGAGTCATTATGGGTTCAATGGATTCATTCTTATAAACTTCGTGGTAGAAACTTTTGGGATGTCCCTTGCTTGAGTGATGTTAGCTTGGGATGCCACAAGCTTCTTGCAATTAGAGCCAAGGTTCGTCCTTTCATTTAACATAAGATTAATAATGGAAAGGCTACCTCCGCTTGGTTTGATATGTGGTGTGAGTTAAGCCCTATTTGTGATTCGCTTACTGCTAGAGACATTGCTCGAGCTGGGTTAAATCTATCAGACTCGGTTTGTGATGTGATAGATAATGGTGTTTGGCGATGGCCTCCTGATTGGCTATCTAGGTTTCCACTGTTAGCTACTCTCCCAGTACCTAATCTTAACGATACTGATGATGGTTTGTTATGGCGCACTTTGGATGGTAAACTTAGTCGGTTCTCGGTTTTGGGTGCTTGGGATTCTCTTCGCCTAAGGGCTGACTTGGTGATGTGGTATCATATTCCTTGGTTTTCTCATTGTATTCTGAGGCATGCTATACATTTGTGGCTTGTTATTAAGCAGAAATTGAAGACTCAGGATAGGATGCGGCAATGGGATGTTGGTCCTAATGTTGATTTGGACTTGCTTAGATGCCCGCTATGTAACTTGGTTCGGGACTCTTGCTCTCACTTGTTTTTTGAGTGCCAGTTTTCTATGCAGGTTCGGGTTTTATCTGGAATGGATGATGTCCCACCTTCTTTGGATAATGCTCTTACATTCCTTATTCCTATATCAAAGGGGCGTTCGGCTAGTAGTATCATATCTCGGTTACTACTCGCTGCTACTACATACTACATTTGGATGGAACACAATTCAAGACTCTTCAAACAAAAGAAGTCTACTGTAGCTGAAGTGGTCCAAATTATTGTCTCTACCGTTTGGTTGAAGCTGGTTACCTTCAAGTTCAAGAAGATAACCCGACGGGCTCGTCTGATACTTGATAAATGGAAGATTCCAAGTGTTTGTATTATACACGAAGGGAGTGCCAGGTAAGGGTTGTACTCTTTTTCCCTACTCCAAGGTTTTTCCTTTGGGTTTTTCTTGGAAAGGGTTTTTAAGGAGGCAAACTACAGGTCGACTTGCCCCTTCGCAGTAATGGTCGGATGCGAGATGCTCGCTTGTTACAAGTCTTTTCTTGTTTTATGCCTAGTTAGGTGATGTAATATAGCTAGGTTCATTGTGTTTATGGCAGTCATAAACATTAGTTTATCAAGCTTTTAGCTTGAGGTTAATGTGGTACTTCTGCCACATTCCATTTGTACTTAACATTATTTTTGGTTATATATTTACCGGGGTAAAACCCTTTACCCAAAACAAATGATTTGGAAGTTAAAAAACTATGTGTTGTGTATTATTGAAATCTAAGGAATTGTATTTTTAAACGCAAAAAACGGCGAATTATTTAGAGTTCTTTACAAATACTTATGCTCATTTTAAGATGGCATGTTGAGTGTTTGAACTTACAAATTAGTGTTATATCATATGCGATATATCATGCAAACTCCTATAAAAAAACCCCAAAAACAAAACACACATGTCTTTTTTGTTTTGAAAGTATATGATAGTGTCAATATATTGAAAGATAAATAAATGCTGGACGTAAGCAGATAATTTGTTTCGTCTAACGGTTAACAATTTTTGAGATATAATATTGTTTTAAAAAAGAATGATGAAAGTGAGTTTTAATTGGGGAGAAAAGGAAAGAAGAGGACGAGATGAAAGCGTGCGTTTTGTTATAGTTATGAAACTATGATTTATCTCAAGTGTCATGTTTTTTATTCACCTCTATATAGATTTACCAATTATAACGAGATTAAGGAAGTTTATTTTCGCCTTCTCTCTCTCCACATGACTCTTGCTGTATATTTTTAATTCATGCAAATTCGTCTCCTATTATATGGGCACATACATGGCCAATTTTGCCAGTCATACACAAACAGCTCAATAAGAAAACCTCGATCCAAATCTTTTTTCGTACTTGTGTCATTGTGTGTGTATTATATGCTTTCTTAAGTGAAAATATAAGATCAGTTTCTTAGCTTTTGAGGCTGGAATACATGCAATAATAGCCTTAATTAGATTTGTTAACTTCCAGCACAAGTTGGCGTATACCTTGCATGATCTTCCCACATGGACTATCAATATTGATTAAATGAAAATCAAATTTACTAGCATGCATATGGAGCACATCAGATTTTTCATTATGTCATACACACACGAAAACATACGGAGTTAATGATTCATTTAGTGAGGTTGAATGAGATATATACATGACCTAATACATCCCACAAAAGATCGGTTCAGTCATTTCCTAGTTATTTAGAGCACCCGGTGTCGGCTTCGCCGTGCCACGTGGCTACTTCGCCGTGACATCAGGCAAGCTCGCCGTCGCTCGCCGTTTCTCACTACAATTCAACCAACATATTTCATTACTATCTATATCTCTAGTAAAAAAAAAAAAAGTCTTAAAACCCGAATGAAGGAGGTTATTTCACGAACCTCCTCAATTCAAACCCACGACAATACGGAGGTTCGTCAAACCCGTCTACCCCCTCCTCACAAAATTCTAACACGTCGCCATATGGTACGCAACAATTCAATCCCCAAGAAATTTATCTTAATCAACAATATGCGTTTCAACAAGGATTCGCAAATTTTCCTGGACGATTTCCGGCACCACAATTTTTTAACCCGTCACAACCTCCAACGTTTCATCAATCTCTACCACAACCCCAAATTGAATCACAACCGTCTGGTTCTCAATTCAAAGTACCACAAGCACATGAACCGTCCAAAAGTAACGGGAAAAAACCAAGTCAAAAAAATCAAAACAAGCTGTGAATTTGAACGCGGACGGTGACGATGATGTGGAAGCAGTAGGCCAGACTACGAAAAGGAAATGGAGCAAGGCCGAAGAAAAGTTACTTGTGGAAATTTGGATAAAAATTTCGCAAGAAAAAGATATGGGAAATGACCGTTCCGAAGATTTCTTTTGGAACGACATTATGGAGATGTTCAATGGTCAGTCTGCCGATGACCGTCGTACCAAAAATATGATCACAGGTAAATGGACGAGGATTAATGGTGATTGTCAAAAATACAACGCTACTTATAAACATTTGCAGCGTAGAAGTGGGGAAAATGAGCACGATCATCTCGAAAATGCGAAAAATAACTTTGAAGAACGCTTTGGTGCGAAAGAGTTCGTGTATGTTCACGCATGGGAGATATTGAAAAATTACCCGAAATGGGATGCCGAGGATCCGATAGACATTACAAGTCTCGAGGATATATTCGGCACAGACAAACGACCTTGTCCCGAAAGAGATGGTGGCAGAAAGAGTCGAGCTGCAAAGAAACAAAAGCGACTTCAACGTCGAGTGCGGCGAGCTCCGGTGGGAGTCAAACGAGTACTTTTTCGGGACAATTATCCGAAAAATATTTTCAAAAAGCCGACGTTCAATGGCTTGTTACGAGGCGAGGAGGGAAAAGGAAGTTGCCGCGTTAGAGATGAAGGAGATGAAGTTTCTCCTGCTAGATCCCAACATGACTACTGACCCGGTAAAAGCCGATATCATCCGAAAGAGACAAGTAAAAATAATGAAGAAATATGCCAATCCCGAAGACGAGTAAAATGTTTAAGTTTCCTATTATTAATATGTGGGATATGAGGAATTCTAAAAAAAAACAAAAAAGGAAAAGTCCGTTATTTTACGAAGATCTTTCTATCATTAGATAGGAATGAGTGTTCGATATAGGGGATAGCATATTTTTCTTCCCGTATCGTTTTTTTTCGTATCGTATTTTTTTTTGTACCGTCATTTTTAAATTGCGTGTAATATTATTATGTTGTAATGTATTTTAGTTTTTAATGAAATAAATTTAGTTTATTTGGAAATTTAAATAAAATAAAGTTGTAAGTGGTGAGCCCCAAATGAGTAAGTTGACGTTTGTTGTGAGTGAGTGGGGTTAGTTGTAGAGGTTTGTTATAGTGATGTGTCACCCGTGGGCCCCGAATGAGTAACTTAACCTCTATCATGGCACCTTGTGCTCTTAGAGTCTTTGAAAGTGTTTAACATGCCATGATGGCAGGGGCGGAGCCACGATTTTGACTTAAGGGGGGCCAATTTTCTTTTACCGATAACAATAACGACTAACGATAAACATAGATATATCTTAAAGAAACCGAAAGCAAATAATATGACTAATAATTTTGGTTATCACCAAATGTAAACAATAATACACGGTAATTTTTGGTTACTTGTTTTTCATTCGTACACAATTTCACATTAATATGTCTTTGAGTTTGTTAATTTGTATACCAAAGTTATTGTATCTTAAAAAGAATGTGAACAATAAATTTTAGACGTACAAAGTAGCTATGAAATATATGTTAGAAATGAACTCGATATTATCTTCCGAAAATTAAATTTGATATTTACTGATTATGAAATCTCAAAAATATGACATGCTAGAAAGTGAACACCATACCACAATATGCCTATTTAATAGACTAGACGAGTACCCGTGCATAGCAACGAGATTTTATATCGACAAATCGTTTAGTGATAAAAAATTTTATGGGTTATATACGAAAAATAATAAAAGTTTGAAGATTTGGGGATTAAACATAATGTTTTGTGTGACAATCCGTACTTTCAGGTCATTTCTCTACACAGTTCATGTCTCATTATTTCAACATTTTTAGTAAACTTGGTTTACTTGTTTCAAATTCGCGTAACCTTGGAGGTTTAGCGGCGAATTCATGATCATGACATCACGTACATTTCATATGGACTATGATTAGTCTACATTTCATTGACATCATGTGCATCTCATTAGTGCATTCACGACATTTCATTTCACCTTCAACGCGTAATTTTATATTTAATAAACTTTATCGCGTGAGTTTTATTTTGTATATTTAACCCGTTACTTTCAAAATGATCCCGAGGTATTTTTAAACTTACATTTGGTTTGTAAAAAAACTATATTTTTAGTTTTCCTAGTGTTTCAAATTTATTTGGTAAATAAATCAATAAAATTAAATTATTACGTGTTTTTCTTAAAAATTATACGATAATTATTTTATCACCCAAATTTCACAAGGAAAGTATTTTTACAATTTTATCATCTCATTACATTATATTTTGATCTAATAACAACTTACTTGCACCAAGAATTACCAATTACTACACAAGTTAATAATAATTATACTTTACTACACTTTTCTTTACAAGTCTTACAAAATATATATGCAAGTAAAGTTTAAAAAAAAAAAAAAAAAAGATATTATTGGTGGACAAGATGCCCAAAAATCCGGCCCTAAGGGAGGATTGGTAATAAATTGAGTATGGTTCATTAATTTCATGTCTTTACACTTATTCATAAGTCTTCTACTTCAATTATTTACACATACAAACACATAACTCTAGGTGTAAAACAAAAGTTTTCTCTCCTTTCTTTTTGTTCTCATCAAACCGGTTATACATCAAGGATTCAAGGGGATCAAAATTTTTGCTTGATCAAGTGTGTTTACAACCTAGATTATATCCTTTATATGGTTTTGAAATAAAAACCAAGGATATTTAAGTTTAATCCTTGTTACCTACACCTCTTCACTATCACTTGTAAGCATGTTTTTATCATTTTTATGTTTCCTCTTCATTTTCATATGTTTCTTTTCATTTTTGGAGCTTATATGCATAATATGTGATTTATACCATTTATTTCATGATTTATTGAGTTATATTACATATTGGTCATCCTATAAATATTCCCATGGTAATCTTTGGTCTTGATGGTGATTAGGAACCCATGACACCCTAAGAAGGTGTATGGTAGGATTAGATTAGTTTTGGAGTTGATTTGAAGGGATTAGAATAAGTTTTGTCCGAGAAAAACTATTTTCGATAACTATATATTTGGTTCTGTCCTTAATTCGAATTTCTGGAAAATCCGACAGTTAGTACGAAGTTTTGGCCTTGATATTTAGAAAATATACTTTAAAACGAATCCGTGGCCTTTTGAACGGATAAAAACGGAGTTATAACGAAGCCGTGGTGAATTTTTAAAGTTTGACGACGAAACGTACATTTTTCAGAAAATTCAGCATACAGTTTTTAGTTTGTTCGGGTCAAAAACGAGCCTTAAGCTTCACAAATTATTTCGACTTATCAAAAATATATTAGTTTACTTCGATACGAAGCTAAGGACATATTTTACGTAGAAAACGGATTTGAAACGACAAATATATGCACGTTTTTATAAAGTTGCCGTAACTATTATTTTCGAAAAATTATATTATTTCTACGATTCAAGTATTTCATTAGTCATAGGGCTATGTTTATGCGCTTTTAACCATGATGTGAAACTTTTAGAACGAAATGTCTTCTAGTAAAATCAAGTTCATCGGCCATATTTTCCAAAACAAAAAGCCGTTTGTCAAGCGGAGTCATAGTATATTATTTACGGATGTTCAAACTTGGCGAAACTTATTTTACGCACACAATTAGCAAAACCACCATCTTTAGCCCTTGATATCTTTATGATCGAGACCTTTTGGACGAAAACTCCTGAACTGAAACTTCTAGATATCGATACAAACTTTCCAAAACCGTCGAGTTCGTTCTCTAACGATCGACGTACACTATTTTACGACTACTTTTCCGAGCCATTTTGTTAATTTCAAGAAAATTCGACGACATTGTTTTTGACGAAAAGTAGTAATTTCACCAAAATCGTTATAAAACCATTGTAGGATGACATTTTGACGTAAAACTTGTAAAGTCATTTTGAAGGGTCAAGGCGTCAAAAGAGTATTTTTCGACGACGAGTAATATTTTCAAAACCCGTAAATGGTATAAATAACATACAAAGTGCATGCATAACATTACATTGCAACTCATTACATATCATATCATTCGTAATAGGTCATTTACGAGATTCACGCTATACCTCAGTGTATCCACTTTTGCCATCGCATTATTGTCCATGTGAGTTTTCATAGCCCCTGCTTTTATACGTTTTGAATTACTTTTGGGGGAGATACATGCTCAAACTATTTTCATTTACGTTCATAAGTACTTTAAATTTAAGGATTACTGTGAGTTTTCATAGCCCCTGCTTTTATACGTTTTGAATTACTTTTGGGGGAGATACATGCTCAAACTGTTTTCATTTACTTTCACAAGTACATTAACTTTTATGGATTACCGTGAGTTTTCATAGCCCCACTTTTACTTGTTTTCATAACTGTTTTGGGGGAGATACATGCTCATTATCTTTTATGACATTCATATCTATTTGCAAACTACATGCTTAATTGAACTTAATGTTTAGTCATATCTTATATCATAAATCATTGGGTGAATGTCTTGGGATTATCATTCATTTGAATGTCTTGGGATTATCATTAGGTTGAATGTCTTGGGATTATCATTGGACCGAATGTCTTGGGATTATCATTGTCTTTGAATGTCTTGGGATTATCATTGTCTTTGAATGTCTTGGGATTATCATTGTCTTGAATGTCTTGGGATTATCATTGACTATACATATCTTGGCAATGGGTTGTGAACACAGGTTGCAAGTTTTGTATGGGCGGGACTTGGAACCGAGTGGATTCACAATGCCTTTCTTTGCATAAACGATTTCTAAAGGCTTTACATTTCAAAACAAACTCTATGAACTCACTCAACCTTTGTGTTGACACTTTTAGCATGTTTTATCTCGGTATCTAAGGCATTCACTTCACGGCATGCATTTGGACACATCATGGAGTCGTGGTGACGACGCGTCTCACTTGGGTTTTACGTGCTTTAAAACATCGTTTGAATTGTAACAAACTTATTTCCGCACAAGTTGATTTTCATTTGGGACCTACTTTGTAAACTCGATTATTTTATTAAATCAAACGATGTATTTTCCAAACGACACTTTAGGTCGTTCAATATAACTGTGATTGTGATGCTATGATCAATCCCGTGAATTCCATTCCATTGCAAAAGCAGTAAATTGGGGTGTGAAAGATTGGCATCGAGCTTCATTATAGAGAACTAGGTTGCATCATTGACCCTAGACTATAACTACATTATCATAGCATCTCATCATTTCATCACAAGTGCATGTTCACTTTACATGCGGTTTTTACGTACATTTTTCGAGTTATTCACTTTCATTTCACACCGATTGTCACATGGATGCCCTTAAATGCCCATCCCATTATCTTTTCCTCATACTCTAACGTGGAGAATTCCTTGTCATTCCCTATCACAATTTCCACATCAATCGACTTGTCACCGATAACGTCGAATGCCGAGATAAACTTTTAAATAGGGCGAAGTCACTCTCACTCCTTTGTTTCACCACTAACATGTCGAGTTACACTTTATTCACACATTAAGTCTCTAAACCATCATACATTGAAGCACTTACAACACCTCATAACCCATCTTTTCGGAAACCGTCGATCATTTTGAAAAATAACTTCAAACTTATCGTTTCTTATCACATTTCTTTGAAGAGCTTATTATTAACATCGGATTTTGCTACGTCTCACATTTCCTCTTGTCTTGAAGAAGATATGGCACCAAGAAAGCCACATTTGAAATGACCCAAGCGGCTATTCGAAGTTAGTGAATGATAGCATTGCTAATGCTCTAAGAGTTGAAAGGGAAGCGGTGGTCTGCTGCTGCCGCCGAGGTCATGATCGTCTTTGTAGCCGCAAGGCTTACTACTGCATCGGTAATGCAGGAGGATCCGGGGTTAAGAAATGTTCGTACAAAGATTTCAAAAGTGGTGAACCCACTAAGTTTCGAGGTACCGAGGAGCTACTGACCATGGTGCGATGGTTTGAAAAGTTGGAGTCAGTGTTTTTGCTTTGCAACTGTCCGGATGATAGTAAGGTTAAATTTGCTACAAGTACTTTACTCGATGGAGCGTTGTCATGGTGGAATTCATACGCTCAACCGATTGGAATGGAGAATGCTTTCAAGCTTACTTGGGAGCAATTCAAGAGTTTGGTGACTAAGAAGTTTTGTCCTCGTACGGAAGTAAAGAAGTTGGAGACAGAATTCTATGAACTAAGGACTATTGGGTACGATATTGACACTTACATTCGAAGATTTCAAGAATTGGCCGTGTTATGCCCATCTATGGTTTCGGATAATGAGAAGCTACTGGAGGCTTTCATTGAAGGACTTCCTGAAATTATTCAAGGCGATGTGACTTCTTCCGACCCCAAACGATTGAGGAAGCTATTCGATTGACTCAAAGCTCATGGCCCGTGTAGTGAAGAGAGGCAAGTACCCCAACACTAACCAAAACAACAACAACCCCAACAACCGCACCAACTACTACAATAACCAAAACAACAACAACAACAACGACGATAACCAAATCAATCACAACAAAAGAAAATGGGAAGACGACCAAGGAGATTATAACAACAACAACCAAGACCGTAACACTAACCATCATCAACAATGAATAGAGGGCAAGAGGCGCAATGGTTTATGTTCTTCGCACCAATAGAAGGCGAGGTTATCTGGAACCTACCCATTATGTAATCGATGTAAGTATCATCACACGGGACTTTGTCCTGTTAAGTGCTACAAGTGTCAAAAACTAGGACACCATGCCAGAATTGTAGAGGCAAGACCATAGTTACGTGCTTCGGATGTGGGGAGCAAGGACACTATCAAGTCAATGTCCTCAAAACCAAGGTCAACAAGTCGAAGGTGCTCATGGAATGTATATATGTTAGAAGGAGGAGGAGGAGCTCGTCAAGGTATCAACGACGGAAGACCAAGAAGTTCGGAAACTAACAGTCTTATTTCTCCTTATGTACTATGTCGTACCAAGTTTATGTTTTCCATCGTGTCCGAATCTTTATAACCTAAGATGTACTACTTTTGCTAAACTACTCGTTGTAAAATATTCTCATCTATCGTACCTTATTTTCTTTCCGATTTGTTATCATTTACGAGGATTTTAATTCTTTTTACCTTATCGATCATTTTAACGACACTTCTCCATGTCTTCTCTCCTCGATGTTCATCACAATTTTAGCATCAGCTGACTCAACACCAAACAACATATGAGTCGATTAGTCCAAGCATTGCATAGTTACTCCTAAATTACACATAGCCTGATCACCTATGTCTAATTCAGGAAGAATCATGCAATGAAGGGAGTAGTAGTCTCATATGAGTAAGCAATTCCGTAATCGAGCCAAATTTTCAAAAGATTTTCTTCAAACCACTTGTTTCCAGTTTGATCCGCGTGATGATTCTTGTTTGATGAGTTGCAAAGATCGAGCTAGAAACAAGTCGTTACCTAAACCGATTTAGCCTAATCTCATGACAGTTCTTGTTTGATGAGTTGTGAGATTAAGTAAAATCGGTTACCAAAAGTCTTTTGAGGGTTTTGCTCGAATGGGAAAGTTTGCCACATCAAACCCTAAACCCGATAGACTAACAACGATTGAATTCGTGGATGAATTCCTTTTGGTTGGGCGAATGTGACAATCCGTACTTTCGTGTCATTTCTCTACAGTTCATGTCTCATTATTTCAACATTTTTAGTAAACTTGGTTTACTTGTTTCAAATTCGCGTAACCTTGAGGTTTAGCGGCGAATTCATGATCATGACATCACGTACATTTCATATGGACTATGATTAGTCTACATTTCATTGACATCATGTGCATCTCATTAGTGCATTCACGACATTTCATTTCACCTTCAACGCGTAATTTTTATATTTAATAAACTTTATCGCGTGAGTTTTATTTTGTATATTTAACCCGTTACTTTCAAAAATGATCCCGAGGTATTTTTAAACTTACATTTGGTTTGTAAAAAAAACTATATTTTTAGTTTTCCTAGTGTTTCAAATTTATTTGGTAAATAAATCAATAAAATTAAATTATTACGTCGTTTTTCTTAAAAATTATACGATAATTATTTTATCACCCAAATTTCACAAGGAAAGTATTTTTACAATTTTTATCATCTCATTACATTATATTTTGATCTAATAACAACTTACTTGCACCAAGAATTACCAATTACTACACAAGTTAATAATAATTATACTTTACTACACTTTTCTTTACAAGTCTTACAAATATATATGCAAGTAAAGTTTAAAAAAAAAAAAAAAAAAAAAAAGATATTATTGGTGGACAAGATGCCCAAAATCCGGCCCTAAGGGAGGATTGGTAATAAATTGAGTATGGTTCATTAATTTCATGTCTTTACACTTATTCATAAGTCTTCTACTTCAATTATTTACACATACAAACACATAACTCTAGGTGTAAAACAAAAGTTTTCTCCTTTCTTTTGTTCTCATCAAACCGGTTATACATCAAGGATTCAAGGGATCAAAATTTTGCTTGATCAAGTGTGTTTACAACCTAGATTATATCCTTTATATGGTTTTGAAATAAAACCAAGGATATTTAAGTTTAATCCTTGTTACCTACACCTCTTCACTATCACTTGTAAGCATGTTTTATCATTTTTATGTTTCCTCTTCATTTTCATATGTTTCTTTTCATTTTGGAGCTTATATGCATAATATGTGATTTATACCATTTATTTCATGATTTATTGAGTTATATTACATATTGGTCATCCTATAAATATTCCCATGGTAATCTTTGGTCTTGATGGTGATTAGGAACCCATGACACCCTAAGAAGGTGTATGGTAGGATTAGATTAGTTTTGGAGTTGATTTGAAGGGATTAGAATAAGTTTTGTCCGAGAAAACTATTTTCGATAACTATATATTTGGTTCTGTCCTTAATTCGAATTTCTGGAAAATCCGACAGTTAGTACGAAGTTTTGGCCTTGATATTTAGAAAATATACTTTAAAACGAATCCGTGGCCTTTTGAACGGATAAAACGGAGTTATAACGAAGCCGTGGTGAATTTTTAAAGTTTGACGATTTAAACGTACATTTTTCAGAAAATTCAGCATACGCTTTTAGTTTGTTCGGGTCAAAACGAGCCTTAAGCTTCACAAATTATTTCGACTTATCAAAATATATTAGTTTACTTCGATACGAAGCTAAGGACATATTTTACGTAGAAAACGGATTTGAAACGACAAATATATGCACGCTTTTATAAAGTTGCCGTAACTATTATTTTCGAAAAATTATATTATTTCTACGATTCAAGTATTTCATTAGTCGTAAGGGCTATGTTTGCTGCTTTTAACCATGATGTGAAACTTTTAGAACGAAATGTCTTCTAGTAAAATCAAGTTCATCGGCCATATTTTCCAAAACAAAAAGCCGTTTGTCAAGCGGAGTCATAGTATATTATTTACGGATGTTCAAACTTGGCAAAACTTATTTTACGCACACAATTAGCAAAACCACCATCTTTAGCCCTTGATATCTTTATGATCGAGACCTTTGGACGAAAACTCTGAACTGAAACTTCTAGATATCGATACAAACTTTCCAAAACCATCGAGTTCGTTCTCTAACGATCGACGTACACTATTTTACGACTACTTTTCCGAGCCATTTTTGTTAATTTCAAGAAAATTCCGACGACATTGTTTTGCTGATTTAAAAGTAGTAATTTCACCAAAATCGTTATAAAACCATTGTAGGATGACATTTTGACGTAAAAACTTGTAAAGTCATTTTGAAGGGTCAAGACGTCAAAAGAGTATTTTTCGACGACGAGTAATATTTTCAAAACCCGTAAATGGTATAAATAACATACAAAGTGCATGCATAACATTACATTGCAACTCATTACATATCATATCATTCGTAATAGGTCATTTACGAGATTCACGCTATACCTCGGTGTATCCACTTTTGCCATCGCATTATTGTCCATGTGAGTTTTCATAGCCCCGCTTATATCGCTTTGAATTACTTTTGGGAGATACATGCTCAAACTATTTTCATTTACGCTCATAAGTACTTTAAATTTAAGGATTACTGTGAGTTTTCATAGCCCTTGCTTTTATACGTTTTGAATTACTTTTGGGGGAGATACATGCTCAAACTATTTTCATTTACGTTCATAAGTACTTTAAATACAAGTACATTAACTTTTATGGATTACCGTGAGTTTTCATAGCCCCACTTTTACTTGTTTTCATAACTGTTTTGGGGGAGATACATGCTCATTATCTTTTATGACATTCATATCTATTTGCAAACTACATGCTTAACCGAACTTAATGTTTAGTCATATCTCGTATCATAAATCATTGGGCTGAATGTCTTGGGATTATCATTGTCTTTGAATGTCTTGGGATTATCATTGGGGTGAATGTCTTGGGATTATCATTGGACCGAATGTCTTGGGATTATCATTGTCTTTGAATGTCTTGGGATTATCATTGTCTTTGAATGTCTTGGGATTATCATTGTCTTTGAATGTCTTGGGATTATCATTGACTATACATATCTTGGCAATGGGTTGTGAACACACAGTTGCAAGTTTTGTATGGGCGGGACTTGAACCGAGTGGATTCACAATGCCTTTGTCGCATAAACGATTTCTAAAGGCTTTACATTTCAAAACAAACTCTATGAACTCACTCAACCTTTGTGTTGACACTTTTAGCATGTTTTATCTCAGGTATCTAAGGCATTCACTTCACGGCATGCATTTGGACACATCATGGAGTCGTGGTGACGACGCGTCTCACTTGGGTTTTACGTACTTTAAAACATCGTTTGAATTGTAACAAACTTATTTCCGCACAAGTTGATTTTCATTTGGGACCTACTTTGTAAACTCTGATTATTTTATTAAATCAAACGATGTATTTTCCAAACGACACTTTAGGTCGTTCAATATAACTGTGATTGTGATGCTATGACAATCAATCCCGTGAATTCCATTCATTGCAAAAGCAGTAAATTGGGGTGTGACATTTTGAAACCCGAATCAACCCGGGTGGTTCAACTGGTTTAACCGTTCCGGTCGAAAAACAGTCGATTTAAACCGGGTTAACCCGACAGGTTGGGTTGAAGACGGGTGAAATTAAACTGGGTCAACCCGTTAGGTTTGAAGCGTGCCAGGTCAACCCGGTTTTCGAATTTTTGTTTTTTCCTTTATATATAGTATACGCTGGTAGCCTGTGACGATTAACCGGAGAAATAGATCTCGATGAGGCCTGATTTACCAGTTTGTATCGGTTTCAACGGGTCCTCTCTAGTTCGTTTTCGAATGGCTTTTATCTGTTAGTCGAATCGGTGGTGACACCGGTTCCGGTTGAACCCGTTAGTCCGGTCCGGTTTTTCAAAACTATATGTACCATCAACTTGTTAGCTTGTATAAAATTTTGTGTGTTTAATTGTTTTATATTCTGGATTATGTTGTAGATTGTTTAAATTGTATATTGTGAAAATTTTATTGTACTTTTTAGTATTGGGTGTTTTAATTGTTTGTATTTAATTTGGTAGATATGCTATTAGTTGGTTGTACAATATGAATAAATCACTGGACTTTTAAGTAATGAGGTATTTTAATAAGAGTATTAATTACATTATAAATTTTCTCATTTTTGACTAATTTTTAACATTCAACAATTCAACATTTCACTTTGACCATGCACCTTTTATAGATAGTATAAATTGAAGAGTTAAAAAAAACGATATTAAAGTATAATTGTATAACCCAACCTTGCATAATGAGTTTGAGTCAAGTCAGTCAACAAACCAAAGTTTTGAGGGTCAAATTGTATTTACCTTACCTTGAGAGCCAAATTGGATGATGACCCTACACATTTAATATAAATACTTTTTTACTGTCACCTTTCTTTCTCTTTCTATCATATATCATCTTCTTCCTTAAACATTAATCTTCCATTTACAGATCTGATTGTTATATTTTTATCTCTATTCCGACGTTACAAGTTGGGCTAGTTTGGTAGGTTGGGGGTGGCCGAGCACCTTACATATCTAATTCTTCATATTTTTACTTCTATTCCGACGTTACAAGCTGGATAGTTAGGTAGGTTGGAGGTGGCCGAGCACCCGCTAGCCACCTCATTGGCTCCGCCCCTGCATGATGGACGTTACTTTAGTTTGATTGTTAGGGTTTGATCATTTTACTTTTGATATAATCAATTTTGTTGTACCAAAAGGCTTGTGCGTCAATGATATCCTCGAATGTATGAGAAGTTTCTCACACAAATGATTGTGGGTTCAACAACCTCTGTCTCATAATTATTGTCCACTGTCGACCTTTGAATTCTTTATTTTGCAAGTTTGACCTTAACTATTATTTTTTGTGTTATAAAAAACTTAATAAAATTTATATGAATGAAACTTGATGAAAATTATATGAATGAATTGAATTTTAAATGTATTTTTATTGGTATAATTTTCATTAAGTATTATATAACACAAATAAAAATTAAAAAATAAAGACTTTAAAAGTAACACTGGACAATAATTATGGAACGGAAGGAGTAATAATATTTATTTAGTATATTCAGGGACGTCTCGTAGTTTTCGGTGACTCTAAGTGATAACAACAAATAGACCCTATTACAACTATAACTAAAAAGAAATTACATATAAACTTGAATTATATGACTCATATATGTTTAAAATTATACATATTTATATGTAAAACTAAAAAAAATTGGCATTTTTTAAGTGAAGGCCTTGTACAACGACACATATTAAACACCCCACTGAAACCCTATGAGTATATTGTTAAACCACTAAATTTGTCACATAATTTCATTTCCTTCACTTTTTTTATTTTGATAAAACTCAATGACAATATCCATCTTCATGATTGATTGATTCTTTATAGTTTAAGTAGGGGTGAGCAAACAAACCGGATGGACAGGACGGACCGACAAAATCAACCAGATCGAAAGATCGACGTTTCGGTCTCGGTCTACCGTTTTTGACAAATTCGATCCGAACAATAAAACGAAAATATAGTCTTGTTGGACCGGATCGACCTACGAACCGACCGAGACCAGACGAGGAACGACCAAATTCGGTCTCGATCTCGATCTAGAGTTTTTGTCAGATTTGGTCTCGGTTCGATCCAGGTTTTTTCGATCTGGTCCGATTTTCACCCGATAAGCAGCCCTAAGTTTAAGCGTGGTTAAAGCAACAATAAACACGGCAAAATTAAATGGAGTGTGGCATATTCATGTGTTAAAAATATTACGCAATAACTTGACATTCTCTTACATTGATTGTAGACGACGTTAAAACACAAACACAATAAAGTATACTATATTATTATACATAGATTATATATGTTGATTTTTTGCATATGAACTTTGGAGCTTAGACATTGATTTTAATTTGAAATTTGTTGAAATGCGTGGACACCTAATCAAAGGGAGGGAGTGTATTGATGCTAAAGTTAAATTCCTCCCTTTGATTAGGTGTCCACGATTTCAACAAATTTCAAATTAAAATCAATGTCTAAGCTCCAAAGTTCATATGCAAAAATCAACATATATAATCTATGTATAATAATATAGTATACTTTATTGTGTTTGTGTTTTAACGTCGTCTACAATCAATGTAAGAGAATGTCAAGTTATTGCGTAATATTTTTACCACATGCATATGCCACACTCCATTTTATTTTGCCGTGTTTATTGTTGCTTTAACCACGCTTAAACTTAGGGCTGTTTATCGGGTGAAAACCGGACCAGATTGAAAAAACCTGGATCGAACCGAGACGAAATCTGACAAAAACTCTAGATCGAGATCGAGACCGAATTTGGTCATTCCGGTCTGGTTTTGGAGCTCCAATTACTCATTAAAAAATAGCATCAACACACTCCCTCCCTTTTATTATTCTATTTTTTAACTTAAACCAAATAATGTGTTCGTCGAACACCGAACACATTATTTGGTTTAACTTTAGCATCAAAAAAAAAAAAAAAGCTCCTTATCATGATCTATATAGCGTTACATTTCATAATGTAGCTATAAACAAATAAGTAAATTTTTTTTGCCCAAATGCATTAAAATTAAAATAATAAACAAAACTTAAAAAGTCTAGGCGTGAGCAGCAAGAGCCAGAAGATTTGGCGATTAATCAATATGCCAAACCATGTTAGAATTCACATGAGGTAGTTTCCACAACATAACCAAAGCAACTTGCCAAACATACCCTTTTGGTCATCCTTACTATATATACAAACATCAAACATCACACACAATAATCACACATCACAACTTTATCTTGTACTGGATTCCTAAATGGGTATCATCCGATTGCCTTGTTTAAATAGCAATGCAGAGAAATTTAGCAAATTGCAGTCCCACTGCAATCGGCACCAATCCCAAGTACCAAAAGGTTATATAGCGGTCTACGTTGGAGAGATCCATAAGACTCGATTTGTTGTCCTAATATCGTTTCTGCAGCATCCGTTATTTCAAAGCTTGTTACGCCAGTCAGAAGAAGAGTTTGGGTTTGAACATTCCATGGGAGGCTTAACCATTACTTGCCCTGAAGATGCCCTCATCAACATCACCTCAAAAATGCTTTTTTCATGACTAGAACGAGAAATGATTATTTGTCAAAAGTTTTCGACCATGCATGTTAGGGATTTAATTGTAGACCATGTAATAAGAGTAGTCCTCTTGCAGCAAATGCATACTCAATTTGGAATAATTTGTAATTAAACAAGTATGATCATATATTTTTCAAAAGATCATGTTGAACCTCTTTACGGATTTATGATCTAAACGTAGTCACAATATACCAAAACACAAGATAAAGAATGAAACTTTGTGAAATATAAATGCTTTATAAATCTGTCATCATCTTTGTTTGGTTGCATGTTCAATCTATTTAGACAAAATGAAAAGGCACGACTTGAAAGGTTGTGTTGGTTCGTTTGAACCAACAGACATGTCCCTTCAGGGATAACTGCCATCTAACTGTTTTCTTAACTAACTTCTAACTAACTATAACTGCCGTTTGGATCAGCAGATTGGGATTAACCCAATATTCACCCCCTTAATCGCAATCGCTTTGTCGTAGATCTTTAACTCCAATAAGTTGTCTCATTGTTAGAAACTTGATCTTCGATAGTGCTTTCGTGAGCATGTAAGCCTTTTGATATTCTCCACTTATAGATTCAACTTGTAAGTCTTCTCTTTCAACGCATTCTCTTATGAAGTGGTACTTTGTATCAATATGTTTACTTCTTCCATGAAATACGGGGTTCTTAATCAGTTCTATAGCAGATTTGTTATCAACCATTATTGTAACATTTTCTTCCTTTGAGGTGTAAGCCTCCTTAGTAGTCTCTTTAACCATAATGCTTGTGTTGCTGCTGTTTTTGCCGCAATAAATTCAGATTCGTATGATGATAATGCTATGGTGGCTTGCTTTTGTGTGCTCCATCTATATGGTGATTCTCCATAATAGAATATTATTCTAGTAGTTCCTTTACCTTATTGAATGTTGACTCCATAACTACTATCGCTGAAACCTTGTATCTTGTTTCCTCTATTATGTTTGTAGGTGATACCATAATCCTTTGTTCCTTTTACATAACGTAGTACTTGCCTTATGGCCTTCATATGTTGCTCTTTTGGTTCATGCATAAACGACTAAGTAATCCAATATGATAACTTAACTCGGGTCTCGCATGAAGCAGATATCTTAAACATCCAATTAAGCTTCGATATTCGGTTGAGTTGACCAATGTTCCTTCAGTTTTCTTTGTCAGCCTTGTTCCTGGATCCATTGGTATTAGCGTCTCGTTGCAGTCTATCATACCAACTTCCTTTAGAATCTTGGTTGCATAGGCGGATTGCTTTATTGAAACGTCACCTCCAGTTTGTGTGACTTCTGTTCCTAAATAGTAAGCTAATAATCCTAGGTCACTCATCTTGAATTTTTCTTCCATTTGAGCTTTAAACTTGTCGATCTCCTTCTTTGGTGTACCAGTGATGATTAGATCATCTACATAGACTCCTATTAGTAGTATTAAGTCTTTTGATTCCTTCGTGTAGATAGTTTGTTCTAGTGCACATTTCTTGAAATCTAATGACTTCAAGGTATTGTCTAACTTTATGTTCCATGAACGTGGTGCTTTTCTTAGTCCATATAGAGCTTTTATAAGTCTATAGACTTTTCTAAAATTCTCTCTCTTATAAATCCTTCGGGTTGTGTAACATACACTTCTTCTTTTAAATCTCCATGCAGAAATGCAGATTTAACGTTGAGGTGATGTACTTCCCATTTGTTATTAGCAGCTATGGCTAGTAGTAATCGAAAAGTTTCCATCCTTGCTACAGGTGCGAAAACTTCTTCAAAGTCCATGCCATGCTCTTGTATGTAGCCTTTTGCTACTAGTCTTGCTTTATGCTTGACTATGTTTCCATTAGCATCTTTCTTGGTTTTGAATACCCACTTTAAGCCAATTGCTTTATGTCCTTTAGGTAGTGTGGTTAATTCCCATGTGTTGTTCCTATTGATGGAATCTAACTCGGCTTCATTGCTTCAATCCATTTTTGATCGCTTGATGCTTCCTTGTAGTTTTTGGGTTCATCTTCAGTCAATAGTAACTCCTTGGTGTTCTCGTATAAGTCATTTAATGTTCTAAAACCTCTCAACGGTGTATGATCAAAGTGTGACTTTGAATTTGTGGTTGAGTTTGAACCATTATCACTTTGATAGATTGATTGTGTTAAGGTATTTGGTGTAACTTGAGAATTCACTTGTGATGAATTTGTTGATGGCGTGTGAAGTGTTTGAGAATGTGAGGGTGAGCTTGTTGTTGATGTTGTATATCCATCATCATCATTGTTAGGGAAATCGTTGTCTTCGTCATTTGGTTGGATTTCTTGATCATAATGTTCATTTGTGGCTTCAAGACTTTCTATTTTGAATTCAGTCCACTCGGGTTCGTTGTTAATGTGCTCACTCATGTAATCCTTCCAATCCCATGTCTCACTCTCCTTAAAATTCACATCTCTACTAACACATATCTTTTGTGTTGTTCGATCAAATAATCGTTAAGCTTTTGATCCTTGTTCATTTCCTAAGTATACCATTCTACTGCTTCAATCATCCAGCTTCGTTAAACGTTGTGATGGTACCTTTTCATATGCAATGCAGTCGAAAACTCTTAGATTCTCTAAGTTTGGCTTCCTTCTCTTAATTGCTTCATATGGAGTAATGTCTTCTAATGCTTTTGTAGGAACGCTATTTAAGATGTAAATGGCGTGTCTAACAGCTTCAGCCCAAATATTTTGGTGCATGTTTGTCGCTTTCACCATACATCTTGTTGTAGACTTAATTGTCCTATTTCTTCGTTCAACTACTCCATTTTGTTGTGGTGAGTAAGGTGCGGTAAGTTGTCATGCTATGCCATTTTCTTTGAACTATTGTGTGAATTCATTTGAGGTGAATTCACCTCCACGATCAGTTCTTAACATCTTTAATTTTGTCCTTAACTCCTTTTCTATTGTATTCTTGTATTCCTTGAAAGTATCAAATGTGTGGAAAACTAGAAGGGGGGGGGGGTTGGATAGTTTTACCGATTAAAACTTTGTTTTAAAGTATTTAGATCGACTTATGTCAATCTATTTTGTATGTGTGTTGGATATTGATAGATTAGCATATAAGTAAAAAATGCAAAGATAAAGAGTAAAGGAACACAAAACCACGACACAGGTATTTCTAGTGGTTCAGCTACAAGGACACCTTCATTGCCCTACTCCACTCCCCGAGTACCCCACAAGAGAGTTTGTAAGCACTACACAACACAAGCTCCTTAATGTGGTTGAGAAGCCTTCACAACGTCGCCTACTCTTTATCCGGTACAAGGCTAGACACCGAGTTCTTCCACGAGGTAGAACCAAACCTATCACAACGTCGCCTACAGTTTATCTAGTACAAGGCTAGATACCGAGTTCCATTACAAAGGAGGAACTACTACCCAACACTAAACCACAACACAACTACCCAAATGAGACACACTCCTTGTTACAACACTACAAGGATATCGACATCCTTTAACCCAAACTACATAACTTGTACATCGATGCACCATATTGAATGTACACCTTTGGTACCATTCACTAATGCCTTTAAAACGACCCTTTGGCATCTTTCACTAATGCCTTCAACACAACACTTCTATGGAGAGAAAAGAACTATCAATAAGATGCACTTCAGTGGTCTTGATGGTGACGAAGCTTAGCAACTCATGACTTGAGCTTGCACGTCTTCAAGAGGTGGCGATCTCACCTTTAAGAGGAACCTAGAGAATAAAAACAAACATAAAACTACATAGAATGATCTTTTGGATCTGTAGTTAGTGAGTTATAATACTGAGAGAAAGTATATCTAAGAGCGGTAGTGAGCAAGAGAGAAATGGCTCACTATTTATAGACAAAACATGTCTATTGTCCCACGGTTCCTACGAATCCCTCACCGGAGGATTCGCAATGCAAAACCCGGATCCGCTCTTGGGTCGATTTAGTCCGGATTTCGGGTTGTAAACCGGGTTATGGGTTATGGGTTATGGACCATGGGTTATGGGTAATGGATTATGGATACCCAACAAGATGCAATGTACCTAGTCATTGGGTTATTGATCTTGGTCATGGGTCATGGATTTTGGGTCATGGATCATGGATAATATCCAACATGACTTCATGCATAATGTCATGCAATGGGTCATGGGTTATGGATCATGCTCCATGGGTATGAGTTATGGACTTTGGTTTTTACCCAACAACATTCATTGTACCTAGTCAATGGATCATGGGTCATGGGTCATGGACTTTGGTTTTTACCCATTACTTACGCATTGCAACATATACATTTCTATAAAATGTAAACACTAGTTGTTATACATATGCATTTCTATAAGATGTAAACAATATTACTTGTTAGTGTTTTATAAAAATGTCTTAAAAAATGTCTTTGGTTTATTAACTTATTTACTAAACATGTTTAGATATAGTTTTAATATGTTTAGTAAAAGTGTGTTAGTAAACTATTGGCTCAAACTATTTATGTATTTTATTTGTTTCGTTAAAATGATTTTACGTTTGTTATCAACAAAATATTAGAAGATCGTAAAATATAAATACACTTTTTTATGGCTTATTTGTATTAACAATCTCCCATTTTTTGTTGATGACAAAACATAAGATTATTTTAAGAAGAAAATAAAATTTGTAA
Source organism: Chrysanthemum lavandulifolium (assembly GCA_022545495.1). Taxonomy (NCBI): domain Eukaryota; kingdom Viridiplantae; phylum Streptophyta; class Magnoliopsida; order Asterales; family Asteraceae; genus Chrysanthemum; species Chrysanthemum lavandulifolium. Next base: position 378,851 of record JAHFWF010000159.1, read on the forward strand.
AAATTTGAATTGGAGTTTTTACTCTCTTCTCCATTTTTGTCGAAACAAAAAGAGCGTCGAAAAGAAACTAACATATTGTGAAAAGAAATGTTTTGAGAAAAACTTGTGAAAAGTAACAAAATGAGAAATAGTTGGAAAAAGAAAAGTAAAAAAAAGGGAAGTAGTAAGATGAGAGGAAAATTCTCGTCTTAGCTCTCCCTTGACGGATGCTTCCCTTTGTTAAGGGCGTCAAGTAATTGGAAATCTAAACAAGTGTATTGCAAGTATTTTTTTAACAGTTTCATCTTTGACGAAATGTCCCTCCCCCCTGACGAGTGATCCATATAGATGAGGGCATCAAGTAATTTGGAAAACCTAAGTGAATGTTATTGCAAGCGTTTTTTTTGCAATGTTTTGTTTTGACGAAAAGCTCCCCCTTGTTGAGGGTGTCAAAGTCATCATGTGCATTTTGAAAATCTACAATACAAAGGTTAGAAAACATGTATATGGTGCATTGTTTCCTGCAAATGAGATACACATTAGTAAAAAAAAATGCTTCTGTTGGACGGTTCCAGCGGATCCTTCCTGTGAGGCATCCGTCTAGGCTAAATCCTGGGAACCGTGTACCTGCATTCTATTGGAAGCAATGTAGTGACGTAAATGTCCAAATGAGTTATGTATTGTTGCACTAAACATATTCTCATAAATATATAGCATACAACATGTAGTTTCATTCAATAAAACAAGATAAATGATACACATATCTCTAAGACTAAGAAAATGATACAAACATGTAGTAATTTTCCTAACAATTTGCGCCTAAGACTAGAGGAGAGCACCACTTGTGCTTGTATTCCTAAGTTTTATGGACGAGTAGATTTGTTGATTTGGTCAAATCATTCAAGGAGGTGATGGAACATAAAATGTAACTCATTTCGTACTTCTTGAACTAACCCTTGGTATGTTGATAATTAGAGTAATTATTGTCATGACTAGGAGATGGAGGTATTGGAGATGGAGCGGTTTGAGGTGAAACGTTAGGTGAGAAGGAAGGAGGTTCCACAAAAGATGAAGGGTTTTATGGAGGTGATTTTAATGGAGTACAATGGTGATAAGATCGTTTATAAGCTCAGCTAGGGATTAATAACAAAGACTAATAACATGCACATCGAAATAAACTAATCAATTCTTTGTTATTGAACAAGGTTTCATTCACTATTACCTCCAATTATATTAATAACGAGGTTAACTAACTCTAACTAACCCTAGATGTTTATAGGAACACGTCTAGATAACTAAACTACTAACTAAACTAATAACCTAGGCGTTTACAAGACTATACGCCTAGGACACACACACACCTTTAAGTCGACTACATCTTGGAAGACATGTATATTAAACCTACACCTATGTCCTCTTTATATACTAGAGGATTAGGGTTTACAAAATACTACAAAGGACTAATAAATAAAACTTCTTTTGCAACCAAGTCCTTCCATCTTTTTGTAGGTTTCCTTCTTGTCGTATTAAGTCCCTCTTGTTTCATTCTTTTTGTCTTATCAACTCAAACGTATAATTCCCAACAATCATCCCCTAGTTGATAATGACAAAACCATTCTTGAACGAACTTCCCTAGACGAAGTAGTAGAAGTTGAGATCAGGATCTCACCATGAATGAAAAAGTATGTCTTCCTTTGTCTTCCCTTAATCCATGCCATGCCATTCAAACATCTCTTCCCCTTTTTGTTATTATCAAAATAGGGAACGTATGCAAATAATGATCTTGACCACCACGAACCAATATCATACATCCAATCTAAGTCGTCCAATGTTTCGAATTGCCCTCCATGAAAAACACCAAAATGCTTACTAAAAATGAATCCAAAATAGTAGAAAATTCCAACTAGAAGTAGTAATAATGATCAACAGTAGTGAAAATCAAACACTTCCCCTTGAGTGGTGCATGAACATCAAATGATTCTTCAAATCTGTAAGCTCCATGTAATGATTACTAATGAAGAAAACTAAGTATAACCAACTTGATGCTGAAGTAGAACATCCTAAACTCGCGTCTTATGGCTTGTACTAACCACATGACTATGAACTTATACCTGAAGATATATGAGTAGACCTCGATCTCTTGATAAAATCCTCATCTTTAATGAGACACTGAGCACAACCGTAACTCCTTTAAGTGATAGCAAACTCTAATTGCTAGATTTACCAAGTCTTAGCCACAACATAAACGTACGAACAAGTTACCTCCTGCTAAAAGGTATAATAAAACACGCATCCAAGTAATTCCACTTCATCGTCAAATAAGTGATAATCAATCCTCTTCGTAACTAATTAATCCAATAAACCAAATATGAGCTAATTAAAACCTTTTAAGAACAAAGTCCAAAATCCTTGTGTGTGTGAAACAATATCATGTGTGTGTCGCTAAAAATCCATTACAATCGTCATGCTTGACTTCCCCTTAAATCGAAAACCATACGAGAACCAAAACGTACGCTCTATCCGATATCGATCAAAACTAGCAGTGGAAACAATTTATCTCAGACAACGCTTTTGTTTTCTCAAAAATTCAGTCACCAAATAAATCTCATATGCTCCAGCTTGTACATGACCAATATGACCAATCAACTACCTCAATTGCCATGTTCTGTCCTTCTTTATAACAATCAAAATTGCAACTTTATAAATACGTACCAAGAAGGATAGCAATTGCAACTTTATAATCAACCAATGATCAAATACCCATGCTACCAATATTTCCATGTACACGTAAATCATTCAATACAGTAGACACATTAGCATATAATCCAACACATGCTTTAGTCTTGAGAACTCGAATCACCATGCATGTGTACACCCAAAGCTGCTATTCTTCGTGCAATATAAAAAAAACGTAACAGTGGATATATACTCAAATCCAAGCAGTACTTTGTAACTAAGTAGCAATATTTTCGTCCAAGAGCAGTACTTTCGTCCAAGAGCAGTACTTTCGTCCAAGCGCAGTACTTTCGTCCAAGCGCAGTACTTTCAAATCGTCATAGCAGTACTTTGAGAATAAGCAGTACTTTGAAGCATAAGCAGTACTTTGAAAATCTAACTCAATAAGCTTCCAACTCAAAGTTTGCTTAATTCATGAAATCATGTTGCCCATATATTTTGATAATCACGTGAGCATGCAACAATGAATACGAGGATCTCAAGAAACTTTGTACAAGCAATTAGCAGCCACCGACCCTATGTGAATTAACCACTGACCAGAAGCAAGACAAATCAAATTTGAAGTCAACAATGTCATTCTAGAATAGATACACCTTTAGTATTTGTCTTCTCATGCATGACTCAAATAATAAAAATTGTACACACCACCGACCCATTAGAAGAATAGACCAATCAGTGTCAGATGCAAAAACACCATGTAATGAGTGACATTATATCGTGTCGATGCTCATGCAAAAATTCACAATATCTTGAATTCAATAACCCTCTGATCGATCAATAATAACAAATCTAGGAATAAGAACCCAAATAGAGTGTTTCTCTTTACGTCTCAAAATCTAGGACAAAAATAAATGCATGGATGTATTTACTAACCAACCAATCTCAAAACCCTCTGATGCACGTTTCTTATCAGGTCGCAAAAATAGATTATCATACATCCTAATCTTCCTTTCTTTCATGATAAAATAACTAATAACCAACTTCCATGATGAATTCGAACCATACGGATAAGAAAATCAGAAAATAATACCTTAAAAACCATAAAAATTCGACTTTCTGAAAAACCCTTCTGCAACCAACTTCGATAATGAATAACTTTTTAGTGAGAGCTCAGATCGAATATCCCTTCGGTGGAAAGTTAGATTGTCATATAGAGAACGTCCACCATAAATTTCGTCCCGATCCAACGGTTAACGAAAAGTTATCGCCTCTTGAAAACAGTCCTGCAAAAACTTGCGAAAATTGAAAACAACTTTGAATTTTTACCTTTTTCTTCGGAAAACCTTGTAGATCCCTATATCAAGAGCTCCCCGCTCTGATACCAATTGATAAGATCGTTTATAAGCTCAGCTAGGGATTAATAACAAAGACTAATAACATGCACAACGGAATAAACTAATCAATTCTTTGTTATTGAACAAGGTTTCATTCACTATTACCTCCAATTATATTAATAACGAGGTTAACTAACACTAAATAACCCTAGAGGTTTATAGGAACACGTCTAGATAACTAAACTACTAACTAAACTAATAACCTAGGCGTTTACAAGACTATACGCCTAGGACACACACACACCTTTAAGTCGACTACATATTGGAAGACATGTATATTAAACCTACACCTATTTCCTCTTTATATACTAGAGGATTAGGGTTTACAAAATACTACAAAGGACTAATAAATAAAACTTCTTTTGCAAGCAAGTCCTTCCATCTTTTTGTAGGTTTCCTTCTTGTCGTATTAAGTCCCTCTTGTTTCATTCTTTTTGCTTATCAACTCAAATGTATAATTCCCAACAAATGGGGTTCAACTAAGAATGAAGGTGGTGACATATGGGTCGGTGGTGGAGATAAAAAGGTGTCCATATGGTTCGGGTTTTGATATTGGTGATTCCTTGTATTCAAATATGGACTATTTGAAGGTGAAGGCGAGTAGAATATGGGTGTTGGTGATGTTCCAACATCAAGGTTTTGGTGTGAAGGTTGTTCCTCATTTGATGAGAAAGGTGGTGGATGAGAAGTCCTAGGTGGTGAGTCTTATAAGGAGTAAAGGTTTAGATGTGAAAGAGGTGTGGTGAAAGAGTGCAATCTAGGTTCTAGAAATGAGGGTTTAGGTGTTTTAGTGGAGCTAGGTATGTTTGGTTTAGAGGGTATGGTAGTGTTTGGTGAAAGGTTTTCCAACCCACAAGGTCGGATGCTAATTCGAACGGTTCTCTTAGTTTTGGTTGGTTGAGTTTGTTGGGGAGGAACTCTAGTGTTTGAAGTTTTGACGGGTGATGACTCGGTTGAGGAAATTTCATGAACAACACGTGCATTTTTCTTGGAGGAACTTTTGGTTGATGAGGTTGTACTAGATGCTTTAGTCACTGTGAAAAGTAGGAGATAAGGAGTGTTTTTGCTATTGAGTTTGTATGATGGTTTAAATGGTGGTTTGAGAACACAAACACACTTGGTTTATAAAGGATGAGATTAGGTTAGTGAATTAAAGTTTATACCACTAAGGTTCTTAGCATGTACTAAAGTCAACTACATTGTTGTTCTGTTCTAGGGAGTCATTTAAGGCAAAGTGGAGTGTTTAGATTACCAAAGAGAGTTTGAAATTGATGAGTTAAGTGAAATTCAACCATTATGTATAGCCGGTTCCCACGGAACCCTATCATTAGGGATCCGGCTAGTTGAATTCCATGGATCTGACTCTCAAAAACAAAGAAAAGGAGTGATGATGTTCTACGAAGGTCTAGTACCTATATATCTTGAGTGTTTAAGTTCCCTAAGGTGTCTTAATAGGTATGGGACTTAAATGTTCAAGCATAAAGAGTGATGATATCTAATGATGGTTTTTATAAAGGGATGGTGTTTTCATGAATATCCATGAGTGGTTAAGGATGATACTAAGAGTTTTTAAGAGTGTCAAATGATCCTAGAGATCATATGGAGACTTAGAGAAAATTTGGAAAATTCCTTAAAAATTAAAAGAAATGAAAAACTAGTCTTTAGCCTATTTTGAGATAGGAATGACTAAAATCAATTTGCTAAAATTGAGTGAAATATCAAACTAGTTGTTTTGAGATAAGAGAAACAATGTGTAAACATTAAATCATAAAATGGTGAGTTTGGAAGAAGTGATAAATCAAAAACACCTTGAATGTGATCTTAAGTCATCCATGAGTGAATGTGGGATCATTTGAGCCTAAGGGGGACTTAAGTGATCCTAATGTATCATGTTTAACTAGTCTAATAAGGTCTGGAAGGTTGGATTGATGTGAGGATGCTAAATTTCCATTTTGTTCACCCGGATCCCACAGATCCTTCATGTGAGGGATCCGGCTAGTTATAGCTCAGGGATCCGGCGTCTGGGACCATTTTTCTTAACAGAACACGTGCAAGAGTTTGCACTAAGCATCGAAATTTGAAACTAGTGGTTCCTACAACAAGCATTCATGTATGTAAGTAAAGGATAGCAAGTATGGCATGTAAAATCAATATATGAGCATGCAATTAGGATGAAGACTAACTTTTTATACGATATCAAAAAGTTGTAAAATTCCTATTATGTTATCCTAAGTTAAGATGTTCATGTTTTTCGCCATACCACCACATACTACTAAGTTCTAAATAAAAGCAACATTGTTTAAGACATACATCACATTGTTCAAGACCATGCACATCACCTCCAATCACCCGCAAGCTTCCATCTCACTTTTTCTTCTTCCCCATTAGGAAATGAGCAATGCATTTGAACATTCCTTTTGTTTGTTGGAACTCTTGGGAAGGGCTTGGAATGTCCGGCAATTGGTCAATGTAGGACACGGGGTCGAGATGGTAGTTGTCGACGGGGTTGCTTCCTTCTCCTTCCGCCTCCTCGGATGAGTTCGTTGGTGGATGAGGTCTTTTACCGTCAACCATGAACCTTGAAGTTCTTCCCTGGGTTAGAGGTACCATCACCCGGTTGCAAAAGAAATGATCATCCGTATAGGGAGAGGGTTCTAAATCAAAGACAAAGTTTTCAAGGCGAGATAGAAGCATACCATACGGTGGAACCCTTTTGTTCGTCCTAAAAACACTAGCCATCCTTTTGACCATGTAATATGCAAGGTTGAAGGGAATTTCGTTGACGAGGAAATAAATTATGTACACAAGACATGCATTTCGATGATCCTTGTTTCCAACCAAGTAAAGAACATTTTCCCTAAGAATTTGTTCCCATTTCTTGTAGAGAGGGAACTTCTCGAAAAGCTCCATTTGAAAGGGATCCCGGTGGATGAATTTTGAGTACCTAGTGCCTCATGTTTGAGAGGATGAATACGGAATCTCTTACCGTGGCCGGTTCATGAAGGGCCTCAACTATGTCATGAAGCTTGGTGAGTGACCAATCATTGGAATACATACACACCCCATGGTGAGGGATGCGGAGAATCAGCAAACTCATAAAGGGATAAGGTGTAGTTGTGCTCATTGATGATGAAGGCAATGGAGATGGTTCCGTCATCATTTCTTATGATCCGAATGCTTTTGTAAACCTCGAGAACAAACACGGGAAATATTTGTTCGTTGATATTGAGGGACACTGAAAATTGATCCTAGAAAAGACTTCGGGAATGTCGGTATCATTTAGAATAGATTGATCAACCACACGGCCTTCATGAAAAAACCGTTTTGTAGCATTTTGAAAGCTTTTTGATCTTTAGGGTCAAGACCGTCATTTTGGTGGTGCATTGGTATATAATGAGCCGTGTCTTAGTAATGTTGTTGTTTGGAACTAGGCATGATTGATCCTAAACAATAAAACCACAATGTGGTGTTAATTAAGAGAATAGTTCCTTTTGAGGTTCATCACAATTTTTGCTCAACACATCACTTTTGAATTCTTTATGAGTTCTAATTTGTATTAACAATATTTCTTCTTTGATTAGTTATCTTAGAAAACAATGTGATAGCAAATTGTGACAAACCCACTTGAATCACAATTATAAAGATGTAAAAATTGTACAACTAGGAACTAGAGAATGGAAATCACAATGTAGTGAACATAAGACTTACACAAGTGACTGAATTTCTTGGAATGATGATGAAAGAGCTCCTAGGAACAGTAATGATGTGTTTATGGTCGTATGTGAAAGAGTAAAGTGATGGGTAGAAGTGCACAGTAAATATCAAGCACTTATTCTGTTTACTGATATGCGGTTCCCACAGATCCCTTGAAAAAGGGATCCGGCTAGTTATAGTTTAGGGATCCAGCTATTCAGTAGGAATGGGTTTGATAATTTTGACGCGGGAGTTTTTATTTCGATTTTTGCCAATGGTTTTGCTCTATTCTTATGGTTTATTTATTATAGGTGTGATAAAAGGTCTTGACGAGTCTTCGTGTTTACTAAACACATTTGACGAATTTCCCATTTTTGAAACCAATTGTGGAAAAGGTTTTGACAAGTCTTCGTGTTTTTAAAGTACAATATACTCAAAGAAACTTGGTAACGAAGCTCGATACCAATTGTGGAAAACTAGAATAGGGGATGAATAGTTTTACCGATTAAAACTTCGTTTTAAAGTATTTAGATCGACTTATGTCAATCTATTTGGTATGTGTGTTGGATATTGATAGATAAGCATATAAGTAAATAATGCAAAGATAAAGAGTAAATGAACACAAAACCACGACACAAGTATTTATAGTGGTTCAGCTCTAAGGACACATTCCTTGCCCTACTCCACTCCCTAAGTACCCCACTCGAGAGTTTGTAAGAACTACAAAACACAAGCTCATTAATGTGGTTGAGAAGCCTTCACAACGTCGCCTACTCTTTATCCGGTACAAGGCTAGACATCGATTTCTTCCACGAGGTAGAACCAAACCTATCACAACTTCGCCTACACTTTATCTGGTACAAGGCTAGATACCGAGTTCCATTACAAAGGAGGAACTACTACCCAACACTACACTACAACACAACTACCCAAAGGAGACACACTCCTTGTTACGACACTCTAAGGATATCAACATCCTTTAACCCAAACTACATAGCTTATACATCGATGCACCATATCAAATGTACACCTTTGGCACCATTCACTAAAGCCTTCAACACGACCCTTCGGCACCTTTTATTAATGCCTTCAACACAACACAACACTTCTATGGAGGGAGGAAAGAAGTATCAACAAGATGCACTTTAGTGGTCTTGATGATGACGAAGCTTAGCAACTCATGACTTGGGCTTGCACGTCTTGAAGAGGTGGTGATCTCGCCTTTAAGAGGAACCTAGAGAATGACACAAATATAAAACTACATAGAATGATCCTTTGGATCTGTGGTTAGTGAGGTTAGAATACTGAGAGAAAGTATATCTAGGAGTGGTAGTGAGCAAGAGAGAAATGGCTCACTATTTATAGACAAAACATGTCTACTGTCCCACGGTTCCTATGGATCCCTCACCAGATGGATTCGACTAGTGCAAAACTTGTGATCCGGCTACTGGGTCAGTTTAGTCTGGATTTCGGGTTGCAAACCGGGTTATGGGTTATGGGTTATGGAAGATGGGTTATGGGTAATTGATTATGGATGCCTAACAAGATGCAATGTACCTAGTCATTGGATTATGGACTTTGGGTCATGGATCATGGATAATATCCAACATGACTTCATGTATAATGTCATGCAATGGGTTATGGGTTATGGATCATGCTCCATAGGTATGAGTTATGGACTTTGGTTTTTACCCAACAACATTCATTGTACCTAGTCACTGGATCATGGGTAATGGGTTATGGACTTTGGTTCTTACCCATTACTTACCCATTGCAACATATATAAAGTACATATATATTTCTATAAAATGTAAACACTAGTTGTTATACATATGCATTTCTATAAGATGTAAACAATATTACTTGTTAGTGTTTTATAAAAACGTATTTGGTTTTATAACTTATTTACTAAACATGTTTTGATATAGTTTAAATATGTTTAATAAAACTGTTTTAGTAAACTATTGGCTCAAACCATTTACGTATTTTATTTGTTTCGTTTAAATGATTTTACGTTTGTTATTGACAAAACATTAGAAGATCGTAAAATATAAATAAACGTTTTTATGGCTTATTTGTATTAACAAAATGCTTGATCTTTCGTATTTAGGAAATACACACACATATATCTTGAGTAATCATCTAGTAACAAAAATATGTATTTCTTTCCAGAATGTGTCGGTGGTGTGAGTGGTCCGCATAAATCTCCGTGTACTAAATCGAAAGGTGATGTTGATCTAGTTTTGCTTTACTGGGAAATGGCGCTCTACTATGTTTACCAATTAAACAAACATCAAAGATTCGTGTTGTGTGTTTAATGGCAAGTATTCCATGAACTAAATCCCTTTGAGCCATTGATTTTAGTGACTCAAAGTTGAGATGTCATAGTCTTGCGTGCCATAACCAAGTATTATCCTTTAAGTTTGCTAATAGGCAAATAGGTGTGCATATCCTTAGACTTGCTTTGTATAGCCAATTTCTTTGTCGCGTAACTTTCATGAAGATTTTGTTATCCATGTCATAAAGTCGTAACTCGCCGTCTTACATTACTACCTTACAACCAATTTCTGTGAATTGTCCAAGGCTCAATAAGTTGCTTTTCAAGCTAGGAATGTAATATACGTGTGATATAATTCTTTGCTTCTCGTCATCACATTCTATTAAGATTGAACCTTTTTCTTTGATTTTTATGTGTGAACCATCTCCGAATCTTACTTTTCACTGACCTTATCATCTAACTCCTTGAAGTGTTCTCTCACTCCTGTCATATGATTGCTTGCTCCATTGTCTAAATACCATAGACTATCCATATTTGTCTCTTTATATCTGATAACATCAAATAATCCTAAATATTAAGTGTCAATTTCCCCCAATAATGCTCGTATTTTATATCATTTATATGATTTAAGCTTGTTTTCCTCTATATTTCAGTTTCAGGTAAATTACAAGCATTGGAGCTAAAGAGACGCGGATTTGGAGAGTTTATTAAAGATATATGATAGTATGCTCATTTTGAAGATGTTACGGCGTAACTCTCCTCTCACATTACGCCGTAACAGAAGCGTGGCTCAGAAAACCAACAAAATGGAATATTACGGCCTAACTCCCTCCTAGGATTACGTCGTAACTAATTAGGTCAAATAAGGTTCCGCGCCGCTGCAAGCTACGACGTAACTATTTCCACAATTACGGCGTAATCGCGATTTATTGAAGATACGGCGTAATTCATTCTTGATGTTACGCCATAACCAGCTTTTCTAGAGAAAATTACGAAGAAATGGATGTTACGGCGTAACTCTTAACTTAAGTTACGCCATAACAAGATCTGGCCTATAAATACCGCCCAAATTCCATCATTTCTAATCATCCACTTCACACACCAATTCAGAGAACGTAAGTAGAAGGTTGAAGGCAGATCTTAGGGAGCATACGGAGCCATCTCCAAGGGAGAAATCACTCCCCTATGATAAGCATTAGCATTTTATCTTTTCTTCACTTTCAATTCATGTATTTGGTAATGTTAAACATTCAATCGATTGTTTTAGTTAATATGAGCGGCTAAGCACCTATGGTGCTAGCCTAGTTATGATTCCTTAATTGTTTTGTTTATGTTTACATTGCTTCCGTATAATTGTTTCTAGTGTATACATGCATAGTTTGTTGGTAGCTACCCTTGTTTTGGTAGTTTTGAATGGCGGTAGTGGCTAGTTACTTAGGAGATATGACCAACTGACCCTAAGTAGTTGGACTGAGTGGGAAGGGTAAGAATTGACTTGTGCGATTTGACCAACTGATCACCTACCGTTTGGATGAACTTAAGAAGTTAGGGATGAGTGTTTAAGATGCTAGTGCCCGGGCACTCATTGTTACAAATCTTGCATGTAGCGGTACTTAATGACTTGGCTTTGGGGACTAAAAACAACTGGACTTTCAACGGGTCACCTGCGATCTCCGGTGGAAACCTTTGCTGATAGGTTAGGACGAACTGACCAAATGTTGTCCTAGCGACTTTTACCCCCACTTGAAGCAATTGGAAGTAATTAAATGTGAACTTAACATGATAGGATGACTAACTAGGTTAGCACATTTCTCCTCTATTGATCACAACCCTTGCCTTTACTTGCTATCTTTTATTTTCTTGTCTTTAGTTTTAATTAATCATTTCATCCTATTAAAATATGTGACACCTAGACTTAGTTAAAATCCGCACACATAGCTCTTGGGATGACCTCGGGTTTACCGAAATACTACACTACACACGACCGGGTACACTGCCCGTTTGTGCATTAGGGTAGACCATAGGTATAACCAGACAATATAAATATTAAAACTTGGTCAGTCAAACCTGCATCAAGTTTTTGGCGCCGCTGCCGGGGAGTTATATTAGGATTTTCATTAAGTCTTTTGTTTCTGTTTTGTTTTAAATTTTCTAAATTTCTCACGATCTCTTTTCAAGTTTCAGGTACTATGGAAGTTGTCAACATTGATGACCTTACTCTTGAGGAATATCTGGCGTTGGCAAGAGAAGAACAGGGACCGGGGATCGTTAGGCCGACCATCGCCGAAGATGCTCAATTCGAGATCAAACCTCAATTTATAAGGGAGTTGCGTGTAAACCCTTTCTCCGGAAGCATTACCGATGATGCTCACGAACATGTGGATAACGTGGAATACATTGTCAGCCTATTCAAAATTCCTAGAGTCTCAAACGATGCTCTCATGTTACGTGTGTTCCCTATTCTCTCACTGGAGCTGCTAAAAGATGGGTTGATCGATTACCTGCCGGGACAGTTAACACTTGGCCACTACTAAAAACATATTTCATTCAAAGGTACTGTCCTCCATCTAGGACTGCAAAGCAATTAGAAGAAATCCATAACTTCAAGCAGGAGGGTGATGAAACGCTGTACCAAGCATGGGAAAGGTACAACGAATTATTGTACAAGTGCCCCACTCACGACCTCAATAGCCAGCAAAAGGTGAACGTCTTTTACAAGGGTCTAAACATCTCCTCAAGGCAAATGATCGATTCTCAAGGACCAATACCTGAAATGACTCCAACAATGGCTCTTGAAACTATTCAGAAGATGGCTGACCACTCTCCCAAGTGGCACAATAGAGGGAGCAATCGAAGTAAGAGTGGAAATATGGAAAGCCTTGCAGCAATAAACAAAAAATTAGAGAGTCTTGGAAGGGACATGAAAAAGCTCAAGGAAAATGTGCATTCCATACAAGTTGGACAAAATGAACACAATGGCACTCTCCCTACCAAGGAGTGCTCGTCTAACGAGGAAGTTAAAAGGATTGAAGAATTAAAATATGGAAGTGGAAGTCCTTTCAATGGATACAATGGTACCGAGAAAAATCCTAGGGTTCTATACTAGAATCAACAATAATCCTCCTAGACCAAGCCTTGAAGAAATAATGCATAAACATATCAAAGAATCTAAAAAGAAAAGTGATAGACTCAAAGAATGGATGGTCAAGGTAAAAGAAGACACCAACATGAACTTGCGGAACCAAGATGCCGCAATTAAAAACCTTGAAACCCAAATTGGGCAATTAGCTAAAAATTTAGAAACCAGTAATGACAAATCCATTGCATGCAAACCCATATTTGCACAAGATAAACCGAAGGAAGAACAATGCACCTCTTCTGTCACTAATGTTCTTTTCGGGATTAACTACTTAAAGGAAGATGAAAAATCTGAAGACGACGAGAACGTGCCAAGCCAACTTCGTGAGAAGGAACTCTATCAAGAAAGTTTTTTTCTACCACGCACTATCGGTAATCTTAAAATTCCTGCTTTAGCTGATTTGGGGGCATCCTTATTTCTACCTCATTGTTTGATAAAATAAAACTTACCAATTTAAAAGAAAGAACAATGATGATTGAAATGGCTGATTCCTCTAACGTTGTACCTAGGTGAGTGATTAACAATGTTCTCCTTAAAATTGGAAAATTCCTTTTTCTCTACTGATTTATTGGTTATTGACATGGGGAAATGGGAGACTTACAACTTAATTGTTGGAAGGCCTTTCATGGCCACTTGTCGCACATATAAAGGTCTTTGAAAAACAAATTTCTTTGGGAACTGAAGGGGAACGAATCACTTTCAGCATTAAGAAACAATTGAATCCAAGATTAGAAATTTCAAATAAAGTTGATGTTGTCAATGTTCCGTCGCTCGACCTGCCTTTATGTGTAACTTAAGAGCTAAAAATTATAGGCAAGATTTTGATGGTTGTGAGCAGGAACAAGAAAAAATTATCCCAATTGGGGGCATTAAGGAAACTCCAGACCCTAACAAGCATTACCGCATCCCTATAATGATGGAGCATGACGGATCAATGAAAGCTTGGCCCTCGTGTAACCCTTTTTGTGAATTTTGTGATGGAAATATAAAGGTAGAAGAATGGACGTGCCCTCACGAGATTGAAAGACACGACATGAAATTCAGAAATTTATCCTTTGAAGATTGGTACAAGGTAAGATTTGGAGACTCGAACATCAATACGAGATTAATGAAACAGTTAAAACACGATTAGAATGAATATTACCTCATTGATAAAATGACCAATGATGAAAGATCAAACATAAGTGCTATGATTGATCCTATAATTGAAGATGACGACTACGGAAAGTCATTTTTATCATTCTATGAGTGGCTCTCGCAAAAATTTGGTACATGTAGCATCGACAACACAACCAGAAAAAGAGTTTTTATCGAATGGATTAATGATTGTTGCCAAGTAATGGAGGAAGGTTGCCAAGTCCAAAGGCCACCATAAAGCCCCAAGGCTTTGAGTCTAACTTAAAGACTCGTAAATAAAGAAAATTGCTCTTTCGGGAGACAACCCGAATTATCCCTTTCATTTGTTTTATTTCCATTTTTGTAGGTTTTGTGTTTTTAACCACATTTGCAGGATTTCGGAGAAAAGTTCTCGCAAAGATGTCGAGCAGGGACTGATATGTCCACGCTATGGCGTAACTCGTTCTATGTTAGGATTTAGTAAATCCGACTTTGTTATTAAAGTGTCGGTCACCTCAAGTATATGTAATCGTTAGAAAGCTCGTAGTCGTAGTTATTTAATGTTAGGTAGTATTTAGTTAAGTAACACCGTGGAGGACGGACGGGTCTTTACCCTTGTATGCACGATCCACAGCCCGTAGGTGGCGTTTATGTATGATACTATAAATACCCTCTACCTCCCAAGGTAGAGGGTTGGAGCTCATAATAATACTTTTACTTTCTCTCACTAAGTTCCCTAAACCTCTAAACTTTCTCTCTAAAACCTAAAGTATCGCCCTTTGTGATCATGGTTTGATGTGTTTGTGAAATCCAATATGTTACAAATGGTATCAAGAGCCATGGTTTGATCATCTCTCTTACATGTTCTTGGATTTCTAGTGGTTTTATATGGTTTTTGGGTTTGAAAAAGTTTAGTGGTATTTGCATCATTTGGATCATTTCTTGTGTTAAAGTTTTGATTTTGAGTGTACTTTTGTGTTTAGAATCATTGTAAGTGCTTGGGTTTTGATTTGGAAAGCTTGAATCATTGTGGTTGGGTTAGTTTTGGATTGAAAAGTGTTGTGTTTGAACTTTTCTAGCTAGCGACTTGAGTCTCGGAATAGTATTCTTGGTAGCGACTTGTATTGATATTATTCAGCGACTTGTAGTTGTTGTGGTAGCGACTTGAGCACTAGCGACTTGTCTTTTGAGACAAAGCGACAAATAGTACAAAGTAGTGGTTGTACCATTTCGGCTAGCGACTTGTCAACTTAGCGACTTGTCTTTACAATCTTCAGCGACTTGACTTTATTGTGGGAAGCGACTTGTGCCCTAGCGACTTGTCTTTTGAGACAAAGCGACATATAGTACAAAGTAGTGGTCGTACTGTTCAGTCTAGCGAGTTGTTCTTTAGCGACTTGTCCACTTAGCGAGTTGTTACTTTAGCGACCTGTGTCTAGCGACTTGTATCACTAGCGACTTGTGCTTCTAGCGAGTTGTCACTCTAGCAACTTGTGAGCCTAGCGACTTGTCCACTAAAGCGACTTGTATACTTAGCGACTTGGTGACTTAGCGACTTTGTCTTCGAAGGTTTATAGCGACTTGATTACTTATTGTTTACGATACGGTTTTCTCTTGATTTAGTAAAATCCGTGAAAGAATCTATTTCCGGTTTAATCATAGAGTTATAAAATCCGTGAAATATGTAATCATGTCTACCAGCGTGCCTACAATCATCTCTTACATGGTGAGGGCGTTCAAGCGGTGGATCGGATACTCGTCCACCCATGCTTGACAGGCCGACTATGACTCATGGGCTCAACGAATTAGGTTGTATTGTTTGGGAAAGGAAAATGGGGTCAACATTCTCAAATCAATTGATGAAGGACCTTATCGATTGAGACTACAAGAGACACACTTGAAAGCTGCTGCGGATGGAGCGGTGATCTTAGGTTTGGATAGACCAAAGGCGTATGATGAGCTCGGTGATAAGGAGAAAAGAGATATGATCTTGATATCGGGGCTTCAAACATTATACTTGAGGTCTTCCAAAGACATCTACAAGTTAATCAATCACAACACTGAAGCCAAGGCGGTTTGGGACAATGTCAAGATGCTTCTCTCGGTTACGAATTAACTAAAGAAGGCAGAGAATCACAGCTGTATGATGACTTTGAGCACTTTAAGATGATACCGGGAAAGTGTTCTTGAATATTACGTGAGGTTCCACAAGCTTGTGAATGACATGAGGAATATCAAAATGACTATGCCAAATATTGACTAAATTCAAAGTTTGTGAACAACATGAATCCCGAATGGCACAAATTTGTCACTTGATCAAGTTAACTAAAGGTTTGAGGAACACTAACTATGAGCAATTGTATGCATTCACCTTGAGAATGAGAGACATGCTATGTTTGAGCGAATGATTCTTGAAAAGTTCAAATCTAATCGGGAGAGGCAAGCTCATCAAATGACTCAACAACATTCTACACCAATGTAGGGATTACTACCAAAGCTTCACAAGTCATACCCACGGAAATGGTAATCACAAACTCATTCCCGATCCAAGGTTCAAGCAACACGATCTTGATGCGATCATGGAACATTTCATCAATCAATTGGCTCTTATGGTTAAGCAAAACTTGAACCTCACTCCACACACACAGATCTACACACTAACAATGAAATCGAGCGCATCCAATCTACACAATCATGCTCTTGTCGGAGATGGAAAGATTATGGTGCAACCGGTTCAAGGAAGGCGGTATGAACAAGGAAAAGGTGGAGTAGGTGGAGGGTATGTGGCTAATCGAGATCGTGGAAGGAATGCAAATCAAGGACAAGCAAAGCCAATCAAGTGCTACAAGCTGTGGTGGTGATGGACACATTGCAAGGCGCACATCTCCAAAACTCCCTCAAAATGCAGAGTATTTGGGGACAAGATCTTCTTGGTGCAAGCTCGGGACAGTGGAGCGGGTTTGGATGAAGAAGAGTTGTTGTTTCTTCTTGAGGAAATGCCAAAACCTATGATCTTGATGTGGATGAGCGACCAATTCGGAAATAGGTCACAATCATCAAAATGCCTTTCAAGTTCTTGTTGTGATGCATTTGACTCGATGTCGATGATGAACCTCTGCTGAGACAATCTTCATGGCTAGCATTTCACCAATGGTCTCTCAAAGGTCTCATCACCACAACAGTTGGTCCATCCAAAGATTCAATCATTTGAGGTATTAAAACTATCGATGAAGTTGATGAGCAAAAGATACATAACAAAGTACAATCTCATGAAACTTATGAATCGGATATTGATAATGTGGATAATAGTAATATTGTCCCATATGATCAATATGTGATACAAAGTGAAAGTGAAATTGTACCAAGTGATGCATCTTCTGCGATCAATGATGACTATGTTTTGATGAATACTTGCATGTGCCCACGATGATTCTGTTATCTCTAGGCGAATGCCTATAAAGAACAAGTTGCTATTTATGAACAACGTGCTAAGTTTGAGTTAACTACCCGTGAGCGGAAATGGATGACCAAATGCGTACAATTATTAGAAAAAGTAATTTTAGGGAAGAAGTGTTAAAACAAGAGTTAAACTCCTTACAAGAAAAGCTTTCTAAAGCTGTTAAGCAAAAGCAAGAACTTCAAGATAATGTTAAAGTGCTTAAACAAGAATTTAATGCTAAGGAATCAAAACTTTTGAATGACTTTTCCAATCTAAAACTTTGAAAAACAAGCTTGAAAATAAGTTATGCGTACAAGGAATACCATTGATTGCTCACATGATCACTAAGCATAGAGTCTTAAGCGATAAGCATAGTATTCCCTCGTTGAGGAACCCAATCCACGAGTATGGTAAAATGGCTAGAGAAGCTCGGAAGGTAATATATGATGGTAATGAAATCCTTAAGCCTAGGCGAAACCTAGTTGTATTGAGTGCACGGAGGAAGATATGCAATTAGAAGAAGCCTCTAGGGAGAAAATGGATAAGAAGCTAAAAGATCACGAGTGTAAAAAGAAAAACATAACGATCAAACCCCATGATTACACTAAAGAAAATTGGATCTCCACGAACATGTTTAAGCCTCAAACTCAATTAACCCCGAACAAATTTTTGGAAGAAAGATATGGATAAGCAAAAGCAAATGTACTTGTTGAAACAAACACTCCCTTAGGAAAGTGCTGCGACTCTTGTGTATCCTCCGAATACACCAATGCATTTAGTTCCTAGAACTATTTCCACTAATAGCAAGACCTTAATCATTTTGTATGTTGTTTATCAACTATTCGTTGATTTTGAGAAGACATGTAAGAAGAGAATCACACCTACGGGGATAAGCGAAGGGAAAGGGTTTTGAGCAAACTAAAGAATGTTATTTAAGCGAGGTCATACCTTTCTTTAAACAATTAAAAGGTCAATTTGAGAGTCTTCAAAAGGGATAGACTCGGATATTAAAGAAATGGAAAAGGAATTTGATGCAATGATAGTTGAGGTCAATGATTATGAGCGGAACTCAAATATAATGAAATTGAAAGGAAGAATCGCATATCTTAAATGAGAACTTAGTATTAAGTTGTGTGGCTCAAGATGTGTTTTATCTTGTTACTAAGCATTCTATTCTCGCTTCTCAATTTCATGAATTATCTGTTGCTTTGAAAGTTTCCCATGATCGTGTCATTGAGCTTGAAAACAAAACTCAAAACTAAATGAGAAAATTGATCGGGATGATCACGATAATTTGGTAAAACACTTTTCTAAGCTAGAAGTTGAACATTTTGATTTGCAACTAAAATATCAACATCTCAAAGAAAATGTCAAAACCTCAAACATCAAGACATCCTCAAATGTTCGAGTTTGATGCACTTTTGAAATAAACAAAGCGTGACGAGCGATTCAAGCTCAACGTAACACGATCGAGAAAGTTGAAAGCCCAAATTTCACAATTAAAGGGTGAAAAGAACAATGTGATTGGCTCCCAAATGCCTCCTCCTTTAGATTCTCGGTGTTCTCAAACTTTTCATCTTCAAAACTTGGTTAATGTTTTACAAAAGGAAAATGAGAGTTTTCTAGAAGAAAATGAAAAGTTAAACGACACTTTAAAGAGTTATATGATTCAATGAAAGTCACTCGTGACAAGAACAACGAAAAAATAACTTCTTTACAAAAGGAAATTGAGAATCGAGAGTCGGGTAAAAGGAAAATGCCACTTGTCTTTAATGAGAATGTTGCATCAAAGTCATCTGAGACTCTAAATATCTTGTGGTTGTTAAATACATTCCTCCTCATCTTAGAAATAACGAACTTGTGTTTCATAACTATTTCTTTCACCTTAAGGATAGTCTAGAATGTCTCCGTGAGATTGTAGAAGAGGATTTCATAAATAAGCCCCTTGATAGTGAAATTAGGTTTGCTTGCATTCAGGCCAAACGATCTCAGGAGCTGTTAGAATGTTTAAGAGCAACATGTCCTAAATCCTTATGTGAGAAAGATAAAGCTGTGATGCCTTGTTCCATGCCTAGTGCTAAGTATGCAACCCATTCTATGCCCAGTATTAAGAAAGTGAATTTTAATGTGCCTTCAAGTAGCTCAGATCCCAGCACTTCTAAACCTGAATTGCAAAAAGTAGCAAAACCAACTAATGTTCCCATTCCCTACGGGGTAGAAAGTGACACCAAAGCGAGCAGGTCAAAGCCTCAAGGCAACACAAAGAATGATAGGACCTTGCAAGCTAGGAATGTTCAGTGGAAGAAAGTAGAAGATCACCTTAGGAAGAATTTGAATAAAATGAATCGTGTTGATTCTAGTGTTAGCTCTAAGCGTCTTTGTAATTAATGTGAATTCGCTACTTTTGACAAAACATGTAATGATGATTGCTTGGTTTACATTACTAATCATGTATGTGGTGTGAATGATTTGATTAATCTTTGTTAAATACCCAGTTAAAATTGTTAATGCCAAAAATCATGCTAAGAAGGCTAGAAAGCAATGGCGGAAGAAGGTTAGAAAACATTGGAAACCCACGGGAAGAAAATTTAGTAATATAGGTTATCAATGGATACCTACCGGCATAAATTTAATCTTAATGAGTTGTGCCCTAAATTTTCTAAGTCAATGCCCATTAGGAAATGGATGCCCTTGGTAGAACTATACCTTTAAGAAGTGAACATGCTTTGAATAGATCTCTATTTCTACTAGCCGGCATCTACCACTAATGATTTTATTGACTCGGTTTACGATGTGGTTGTTCCAATCTCTTTGTCTAACCAAGTGGAACCCATTATTGCATGGGGTTCCCAATTATCGATTATCCATTCTTATGCGTGTTCAAGCTGCGGATCGTTCAAATCGTTACGTGGTACACGGACTCATTTGTTCCAAGCATATATTTGGAGATCGCTCATGCTCATGAACTTCGTGAGTAAATTCATCGGGACCGTTAGATTCGGGAGCGACCATTTTGGTGCAATTATGGGTTATGGAGACTATGTTGTTGGTGATAGTGTAATCTCCGGGTATATTATGTTGAAGGTCTTGGTCATAACTTGTTTTCTGTTGGTCAATTCGTGATTCCGATCTAGAGGTGGCTTTTAGAAAACATACTTGTTTCGTTAGAGAACTTGATGGTGTGGAACTTTTAAGAGGAACACGGGTTCAAATCTATACACCATCTCTATCGAAGACATGATGAAGTCTTCTCCAATCGCTTGTTGTCAAAGGCTTGAAAACAAAGTCATGGTTATGGCATCGTCGTCTCAATCACTTGAACTTGGCACCATTAATGATCTTTCGAGAAAGGACCTTGTAAGAGGCTTACCCAGTTAAAGTATGAAAAGATCATCTTTGTTCGACATGCCAATTGGGAAAAAGCAGGAAATATGCCCACAAACCCAAACACGCAAACTCGGTTATGGAAGTTCTTCATACCCTTCATATGGATTTGTGCGGACCAATGAGAGTGCAAACGATAAATGGGAAGAAATATATTTTAGTCGTTGTTGATGACTACTCTCGATTTACTTGGGTAAAGTTTTTGAGGACAAAGGATGAAACTCGGATGTCATCATCAAACTTATCAAGCGACTTGAGTTCGACTTAACAAGGCTGTTAGAATTATTCGAGCAGACAATGGCCCGAGTTTGTTAACAAAGACCTAAGTCAATTTTATGAAAGCATTGGAATCGGTCATCAAAGAAGTGTTCCATGCGCCTCAACGAGAATGGTGTAGTTGAAAGGCGAAATCGGACCCTTGTTGAAGCTGCAAGAACTATGCTAATTTATTCAAAGGTTCCAATGTTTCTTTGGGTGAAGCCATTGCCTTTGCTTGCTACACCCAAAATCGTTCCTCATACACACCACTCATGCAAAAACTCCATACGAACTTGTTCATAAGCGAAAACTGATCTCTCCTACCTTCGTGTATTTGGTGCTTTGTGCTATCCAACGAATGACGGTCAAGATTTAGGTAAATTAAGAGCTAAAGCGGACATTGGAGTTTTGTGGGTTATGCATCAAACAAGAAGGGTTACGAATCTACAACAAAAGAACTCGAGATATCATGGAAACTATTCACGTCACGTTCGATGAGTTATGCGGGCAAATGGCTCCGGGACAATCAAGTTACGGACCCGTATCACAACCTTCATCAAGTAGTCCCATTAGTTCTTCTCTTGTACAAAATCCTCACCGGCAACTCCTTATGTACCTCCTTGAAGATGATTTGAAGAAATTGTTTGATCCAATGTTTGATGAACACTATGAGCCAATTGCTAATGATCATCAAATCCATCAACAAAGGTTGCTCCTATCCACATCAGCGTAGATAACCCTTCGGTTTCTATGTCATTGAGTCAAGAAGCGCTGCTGCGATCACTCTGTCTCATCATCAAATCCTCAATCATCAAGTGTACATCATGGAATTGTTTACGGCACCTATGATGGAGATAACCCTTTGCTACTCCGAAGATGCTCCTTTGAGAACATATTTGCTCTGAACCATCATCGAACCATCTTCATCGGGAGAAAAGCGACTCTGCTACTTGGTTCCTCAACAACAACCACATGAACACCTTAGAAAATGGACACATGACCATCCATTGGACAACATCATTGGAAACCCTCTCGTCCGGTATCCACTCGTAAACAACTTGCAAGCGATGCCTTATGGTGCTTCTTCAACTCCGTACTCTCTAAGATCGAACCAAAAGGCGTTAAAGCGCCATGAATGAAGGCAATGGTTCAATGCCATGCAAGAAGAAATTCATGAGTTTGATCGACTAGATGTATGGGAATTAGTACACGCTCTGACGTGCTATGATCATTGCTCTAAAGTGGATCTTCAAAGTAAAACTTGATGAGCATGGTGATGTATTAAAGAACAAGGCTCGATTGGTTGCAAAAGGATACCGTCAAGAGGAGGTATTGACTTTGAAGAATCATTTGCTCGGTTGCGTATCGAGGCAATCGAATCTTCACGGCTAATCTTGCAAGTAAGAACATGGTAGTCTATCGGATGGATGTAAAGGCGGCTTTTCTTAACGGAGATCTTAAAGAAGTCGTATCGTCGACCAACTGAAGGTTTTGTGAATCGAGCATCCTACTCATGTCTATCGCTTGAAGAAGGCTCTTTACGGTTTGAAGCAAGCTCCAAGGGCATGGTGCGATCGCTATCAAAGTTTCTTCTATCTCTTGGATTGACAAAGGAGCAGTTGATCCGACATTGTTCACCGAAAGTCGAGCAAACATTTAATTCACGTTCAAATCTATGTTGATGATATTATTTTGCCTCGGTGACCCCAATGAATGTGACCGTTTTCTAAGGAGATGGGCTCCAAATTTCAAATGTCAATGATGGGACAAATGTCATTTTCTTGGGATTACAAATTTCACAAAGTCCGGAGGCATTTTATCAATCAATCTAAATATGCTAATGAGATTTTAAAGAAATTTGGATTTGATTCTTGTGACCATGTTGACACTCCCATGATGGAGCGTACTAAAGCGGATGAGGACCACTCGGGGATCATGGTAGATCAAACGAAATATCGTAGTATGATTGGATCACGATGTACCTTCGCGATGGACCGGACATTACATTCGTTGTATGCATGTGTGCTAGATACCGGCTAAGCCTACCAAAAGCACCTTGAAGCGGTTAAGCGGGTCTTCGGTATCTCAAGGAACCATCAACATGGGACTTTGGTACCGAAGGACACGGTATGTCACTAACGACCTATGCGGATCTTGACCATGCGGGATGTCAAGATACACGTCGAAGCACGTCGGAGGTGCTCGGTTTTGGGTGATAAGCTTGTGAGCTGGTCTTCAAAGAAACAAATGAGTACTTCTATATCCTCTACAGAGGCTGAATACATAGCCATGTCATCTTGTTGTGCTCAAATCCTATGGATGAGATCCCAATTATCTGACTATGGCTTTGAATTCAACAAAATCCCTCTGTATTGTGATAACAAAAGTGCCATTGCTCTCTCATGCAACAACGTTCAACATTCAAGAGCAAAGCATATCGACATTCGACATCATTTCATCAGGGAGCAAGTGGAGAACGGTGTGGTGGAACTTTATTTTGTGAGGACTGAATACCAGTTAGTAGACATCTTCACCAAAGCTCTTCCTAGAGAACGTTTTGAGTTTATCCTTCCACGACTTGGTCTAAAGAGTCTACAACCGGAAACACTCAAACTTCTTCAAGAGGAAGATGAGGAGTAAAGTTTTTCTTCATCCATCTCTTGTATATATTTATTCAAAAAGCAAAATACAAAATTATAAAACCCTCAAAAAATAGAACCTATAAAATTTCCAAAAATTTGAAAATCTCGAAAATCTTTGAAAAATATAAAATATTTTTGTCATCTTTTCTTTTATTCGATTTCATCTACGGTCTTTGTGTTGTCATTCAAAGAGTGACACGGGTCTTTAGATGAAGTTCGAATGTATTTATATCATTTTACAAAAAAAAAAAAAAAATTGAGAGAAAGAAAAACCAAGGCTTATAGTCATTTACATCTATAACCCGTTTTTAAAGAAAAACGAGCCATGCTTTATCTTATTTTTCAAATCTCATGCTCGATTCTAAAAACAAATGTTTGTCACTAAAAGACAAATGTTTCCTTCACAAATATTTTTCCTTCTATAAATTCTTACGAAAATATTTGTTATCTAAATGAAAACTAATAAAAATAACTCGGACTCAATTTTTGAAAATCATCTGGACTTGACATTTGTCAAAATCTCTATCTCTCAATCAACAACTTATGTCATTGATTGAGGGGAGAATGATTTCATTTAAATCAAAAGGTTATTTGTCATACAATTGGTTCGAGACCAAGGCTTATGTCATGTTTTCAAAAGATACTCAAGCATGTTTAATCTTTGGAGTTTAAAGTCTCGATTTGATCCTTATCGGTTAAATGTTTTCATAAGCAAGTCACAATTCTCCTCAAAAGCTTTCAAAATCAATTTAAATCTCTAGAGATCACAAATCTCAAATGATTTGAAAATTGTGATCGGGGAGAATTTGTGATTTAAATTGGATTTAAAGCGATAATTCGATAAATGGTTTTATAGTGATTTACAAGCTCTCCTCCCTACATGTGCCAAACGATTTCAAATTTTCCATGCACATGTTAAGGGGAGCATCTATATCAAACCAAAAGGATTGAAGCGTGATTGATTTGTTTCAATGTGCGGGTTTTCCTAATATGTGCAAAACACTTTCGAATCTCGATGCACATATTGAGGGGAGCAACTTTTGAAAACCACATTCTTTCCCAAAATATCTTTAACTAAGTATGAAAAATATGAATCTTGATCGGGAAGGTGATGTAGATATTTTTGAAAATGATAATCAATGAATTGAATTCTTCCTCTTGCCTCCATGTGCCAAAATGATTTCAAATATACGATGCACATGTTGAGGGGAGCTCATTTTCGAAATATCAAAAACAATTCGGTACAAAATGCTTTGATAATATATCACAAGTATCCGGATTGATTTTTCAAATGGTTTTCAATTGGTTCCAATGGCGGATGAACAATACCAAAAGACCGACCAAATTTACTTTATGTATGGTGATATAAGGATGGTTAGGTTAGGTATTCGTTCCCACGATCCCTTGAGCGGAGGGATCTACCGAGGACAATCCACTAGATAGTGTAGAAGTCCTTAGGTATGATGAAAAAGGAGAAAAGTGAGAAGCGGGAAGAGTGCGGATGAGGTGAGCTAGTCTTGGAATAAACCCAACAAGGTTCTAGTTATGAAGTCTCGGTAAGCTTGAAGGGTTGAAGAATGAAAAAGAATTGAATGAGAAAAGGGTGAAAAGAAATAGCCCTCCATTAATTCAACCTTAGGGCGAAACCGGGTTCAATACATATACTCTTGGTGGTTACTAAGGTAACACGGTATTGAAGACAAGGCGTCATGGACCCGGTGAAGCCTTGCACTACAACTTCCCAAGCTACTCAAGTTTCTCTTAAAAGGACTTGTTTCATTCTCACGGGAACCTACATTATCTATCGACTTTCTCTTAGAGATAGTTGATATTGAAGAAGGAGACCCTCTCCTAGTCTCGGCATAGGAACCAAATGTGCACTATTGAGTCTAGAGCCACGAGATCATCTAATAAATCTCATTAGGACACATCAATGAAGACTCTCTGTTTCACACAATGTGGAAAGAGAGATTATATCTTAAGAGTCCTCGCATTATCCTTGTGGTATTGCCGAACATCGAGTGATATGCAAACATATTCACAATGAAGATGGAAAGCCTTCTAGAGCCAACATCAAACAAGCTCTTGGTAGGTGGCATGTGAGATCTATCCAATAGATCAACCATGTGACAAGCTGAGCAGAAACAATGGGCGATTCAAAATTATGAATCAATCTGGTTCGAGTTATGGATTGACGGATACCTTTGAAAAACCGGTCGTTGTGCTTAAAATTCTTTTCTCTAGCACATCGATTGTGTATTAATATTTCAAAAATAAAAGGTGTTTATGATTGATAATTGATTTTCCTTAAAACCTTCGTTGTATTGCAAAAACATTTTATTGAGCGATACACGATTGTTTTCAAATCTCTTTTCATCAATCGGTGAATCTCAAATTATTTGGTTCACTCACTCCGTGTTGTCTTCTTTGAGACGTTCGGTTTGAGAACGACTAGAGCATTGCGAAACCCTGTCAAGGAGATTCTTGAATTATACGATCATAGGCGGTACTTGTCTTGATCAGCGGGAACCGTGGGCGTGTACCTCAATTCAACGAAAGTGATCAAAGACACTTTCGTGCGCTTTATTGCTAAGCTGTTGTATGCGGTACACCCGACGTTTGCGGTGATCGAATGGAGAGGTCAATCCATAGCCGCATGCTCACACAACACATTCATCTCTAAAGAAATCATGATAAGTGCATCAACGACTCGATATTTTCACTCCATGCTTACGCTTCTGCTGCTGCAAATATCATGAATCAACTAAAGCTTCCGCTACTCGATGAGAAGATATCATGATCGAGAATGTGAGCATGTCGGTCCAAAAGTCACAACATCACATAATGTCAACACTACAAAGGAAGAGTCGAGATTTATGGTGGTGATGATCTCAAAGGCGGCTCAAAACTCATTATCACGTGGATCGGTTAAAGACCTCCACTCGGATTAACCAAACATGCAAAACATGAAGAATCAAAGACTACGGACTCTGAGCAAAGAACTTTAACAAGAATCCAAGAACAATCTTAATGTAATATCTATTTGTATTCAATGTAATTTGAGGTGACCTCCTTAGGGGAGATTGTTAGGATTTAGTAAATCCAGTTATTAAAGTGTCGGTCACCTCAAGTATATGTAATCGTTAGAAAGCTCGTAGTCGTAGTTATTTAATGTTAGGTAGTATTTAGTTAAGTAACACCGTGGAGGATGGACGGGTCTTTACCCACTGTATGCCTGATCCACAGCCCGTAGGTGGCGTTTATGTATGATACTATAAATACCCTCTACCTCCCAAGGTAGAGGGTTGGAGCTCATAATAATACTTTTACTTTCTCTCACTAAGTTCCTAAACCTCTAACTTTCTCTCTAAAACCTAAAGTCATCGCCCCTTTATGATCATGGTTTGATGTGTTTGTGAAATCCAATATGTTACAGTTTGCATATTCCATTAACGATATTTATTTATTAAATAAATATATCGCACGATCTTTTATTTTGAATAATTGATCCGACACTTCCAACAATTGTCCAGATATATTTTTATACTCATTTTAATACTATAAAAATTATATTATTAGTTTACTCGATGCATTGAATTTATTTTGTATATATATTGTTGTATATATATATTTACGATAGTTTACGTAATTTCGATACGATAATTATTTATTCACCCGATACTTACGAGAAATGTAATTTTATAATTTTTATGTCATCGATATATTTTATTCCGTTCCGTTAAAATCTATTTCTAGCTAACTCTATACCTAATAACTAAATATCCTATCCTACTTAGCTAAATATGTAACCTATAAAATCATTTTTATACAAAAACTACCCAAATTCATCACCCTTATCCCCATTGTCCACGCCCCCCCCCCAGTCACTATGATGACTTGCTAATTTTTCCTACAATACTACCATTATACCCTTGGCTAGATATTTACACCTTCATCTTAAGTCTTAAGTAAATTTAACATACAACATATTTTTCAAAGTGAAAAAGAAAAACTAAACACTCTCTTGCTCATCCTTGTGGTTCAGCTCATCCATGAACAAGAAGAAGAACATCAAATTTTTCCAAGATCTAGTGTTTATCAAGTGTTATTAGTAATCTATTTTAAGGTTTTGAAATAAAAACCTATAGATTAATTAAGTTTCCTAGTTACCTAAACCTCTTCAATCACTCAAGTAAGCTTCTAATGATTTTTCCTAATCTTTCATACTATTACTTGATCTATTTTTATGATCTAGTAAGAAAAACATGCAAATAGACTATGTTCCATACCACTTTTTACTTGTTTTTCTACTTATAATGAGTTTTAACTATCCTATATTTATTCCCATGAACCCTATCATTTTTGGAGAAGATTAGGACCCCATGACACCCTAAGAAGGTGTATGGTAGGTTTAGAATAGTTTTGGTGTTGATTGGAAAGGGTTATAACAAGTTCTACACTATAAAAATCATTTCCGTCAACATAAAATTTAGGTCTGTCCAAATTTGTAAATCTGGAAATTTCAGTAAGTGGTTGATTATGTTGGTTTATACTTTCAGAAAATAGACTTAAAAACGAAACCATGGCCTCTTGAACGGGTTTATAACGAAAAAGATACGTTAATTTTAAGTTTAGCGACGAAAACTAATTTTCTGAAATAATACAAGCTGTCAAGGGATATTCAAGGGGCAAAACCGAGTTTTAAACATAATCTAAATAAGTCGATTTATCAAAAATATATTAGTATACAATAACACGAAACCGAGGATATATAAATCGTAGAAAACGGACCTATAACGCTCAAGATATACATATTTGAAATACAACGATCACAACTATTATTCTTCAACATTAACACTCTATATTCACCATTTTGCGACTAAGCTTCGCGAGGTTACTTAGTCATTTTCATGAGTTGTCAAGGTATATTATTTTACGACGAAAAACTATAAATTCTTGTTCTATTTCTAAACGACTATCGTGGGATGTTGTTTCAACCTATATAAGCGTAAAGTATTTTATAACTTGACAAGACGTTATAAACTTATTTTTCGATGATAAAATTTATTTTCAAATGCACAAGTGGTATGGATATCATATGAGTTTGCATGCACAACATTATTTCATGACTTATATTAGATCATATCATTCATAATAGGTTGCAGTTAGAGATTGCGCCTCATTTCAGTGTATCCACTTTTGTCACCATAATCATTGTATCAAGTGAGTTTTCATAGCCCCGTTTTTCAAGTTTATATTTCATTTCAAACCTACATGGTAGAATACATTGCACATCATTTTATTACGAGCCCAAGTATATCAAATTCATTTACATTGATTAAGTTACCGCATTGCCATATTAATGTCCCCATTTATTTATCATGAACCGTTAATTACAGAGTAAGCGAGAGTGAGTGAATAGATCTATTGAGGGTGACTCCTCCATCCGGGTTGGTGGTTCCAACTGGTCAAATGGATGAATTTCATTTAATATCAGAATGGGAATTGTTTGGCAAACACTCTGTTGGGGCGAACATCATAATCAGTCTAGCTTCGGTGTCATGAGCTTATAGCAATTGTATCATTTTCATGTGGCATATTTGTCATACATAACTTATAATTGTGGTAGTCGTATAAAACATTTACATAAACCTATGATTCTCACCAACATTATTGTTGACCGTTTTAGCAATGTATTTTCAGGTATCTAAGGCATATACTTCATGACATGCATAAGGACTTATCATAGAGTCGCGGTGACGACGCGTCTCACTTGTATGATATGGCACTTTAAAACATCGTTTGGTTTGTAACAAACTTATTTCCGCAAATGTTGACTACCTTTTGGGACCTATCTTTTGTTAACTTTGAATGTTTTATTATGTCAAACGATGTCCTTTTAAAATGACACTTTAGGTCGTTCAATATAACTGTAACTGTGATGCTATGGCAGTCATCCCTCAGGTATTCCATTCCGCTGCAAAACATGTATTTTTGGGGTGTGACAAAAGCTAAATACCAAGTCCGTAACACGGTGGACCAAACCAACACGACTATTATACAACAACTATGTGAAATATCAAATACAAGATCTTTGCTACAAAAATCTTGTGGAGGAACAAATCAATCAAGGACCCCTTGCTTGGATGACTTATAGAATGCTCGTGATCTCGCCTTAGAGAAGGACCTATATGAGAATCACTAAAGAAAGAAAGAAGAACAACCCTCTAGATCAACTGATCTTTTGTTAGAAGAGAATGAGAGTATATGAGAGAATTAGTAAGAAGAGGGGTGAGTTAGAATGAAGAAATGGCTCTCTATTTATAGGCAAAACTTGCCACTATTCCCGGATCCCACGGATCCCTCCTCGAGGATCCGTCTAGTGTAAACCTAGGGATCCGTGGACGCCCTCTTGCCCATGGGTTTTTGGTTATGGGTCATGGTCATGGGTTATGGGTTGGTCCATGGGTATTTCTTTGGATAAAATGTATCTAATGAGTACAACGTATCTAGTCAAGTGGGTATGGGTCAATACCATGGGTTATGTATATGATCCATGGGTTGTGATTTTACCCATCCTAATAAAATATTACAACAAATGATTTATTACAACAATTTGTATTAAGTTACTATATGTAAATGCTTTACAAAAATAACATGTATCCTTATAATTTTACTTATGATAACATTATATTTGTTATCAACAAAACACAAAGAGATCGCAAAATATTAATAAACGTTTTACGGTTTATTTGTATTAACAATCTCCCTTTTGTTGATGACAAAACATAATGTTATGATGAGTAAAACTTAAGAATATATGTATGTTTTGAAAGCCCTAAGTTTACTTCTTCTCCCCTTTTTGTCGAAACAAAAGTTAACCCATCGAAGAAATAAAATGTGGAAAAATAGTCCACGTATAACTCCCCTCGACGGTAGCTCCCCTAGTTTGGGGCGTCAAGTGAAGAAAATAAAAAAAAATCCTGCAAAGAAAAGGTTAGTAGTAACATGCATAAGTAATCTTGTGATTGACGAGAATCAGGATTGGGAGCCAAGGTATGTAAACAAGGCCTTGTAATAAAACAACAAAATGTAGTGGTATTTATGCCACATACAAGCATGTAAAAGTAAGAACAAGCCTCGTCCTTGAAAATGACTCAAAAGAAAAATACTGAAAATAGAAAATAGTAATAATGATTCCTTCCATGCTTGCATAAGGTTATGGATGGAGGTTTTGATGAGTAATGGTCTTGATGCGATCAAGAATGAGGTTGAGTATGAATCTCATTTCTTCCCTAACTTCTATTGCAATATGCCTAGTGGATTGGCAATGTTCACAATGTAAGTGATGTGGGTAATGAGTGCGGAAGTTTTCCGGGTTGTTTTGACTTGTGAGATGCGGAAGATGTGGTGGAAAAATAGGAAAATACGGATCAAAGTCCGGAATGTTTGGAAGTGGTGGTGGAAAAGAACCTAGATGTTCTTGTAGCTCAATGGCATCTAAGGGTGGTGAGGTTTCAAGGTCTTTGAAAATTGTGTTTGGGGAAGTAGGAAGTGTCAAAAAGGCTATTTCTTTTTGTTTTGGTTGTTGAGATCTTGTTGGAGTCTTAAGGAGTTCCAAAAGAGTGACTTTAGGTGGTGAGTTGATGGATGATGAAGTTGGTGTACTTGGTGGTGATGAAGGAGGTGCTTTAATGGAAGCATCTTGTGGTGAGTTATTTGTTTGTGATGAGCCATTCGATAATGGTTTTGCTAAGCAACAAGGCCGGATGCTAATCCGTGCGGATATCCTAGATTTTGATTGTGGTATTTTGGAAGGTGGGAGGACAAAAGTTTGGATTTCATGAAGAGGATTGTTTGTACTAGGTGATTCATCTAAGTTGGAAGATCTTTTGGATGACATGGTGTTGTTTGTTTGTGAAGATGAGATGAATATGCAAGCATTTTGGGAGTCCTATATATAGAAAAACAATGCATTGTAATGAATGCTTGACCCAAAATGTGGATTAAAATCTAATGGTTATATATGAATTTAAGGCATGTGATCATGAGAACACAAGCATTAAAGAGCATACTACAAAAAAAATGAAAAAAATATTGGAGTTTTCATCCAAAGTGAGAAACATAGAAGATAAAACTAGCTTATGTCTCACGGATCCCACAGATCCTTTCCTTGAGGGATCCGTCCAGCATTAAGGCTGGGATCCGTAGGACTGGTGATTCAGGCAGCACAAAATTTTCCTTTTGGAAACATTTTTGCCTAGTGTGTGCCTATATGCAAACTATTTGGAGTTGCGGTTATCTCGACTCCTAAAAAGAAAGGAAAAATAAGCTAGAAGTGAAAAAGCATACTATTATGTGAGATAACCCGAGTGCTCCTAATTCATTGTTGCTTAAATGAATGTACCCGAAAACACATATTAGTTATGTGTCCTCTTTAGCATTCAAAAGACATGAGATGCAATGAAAACGGGTTTTTACTTTGTATTAATAATAAAAAAGCGATTTGTCCTAGACGCGAGAAATTGCTTTTGTGAAATTGATACGGGAAGAGGTATCGTTTTTAGAAAACGTTTCAAAAAGAAGTTTCTATGTACGAATAAAAATCGTTTTATCCTTTGAAAAGAAGATGTGTATGTAATTATATGTTAGCAACTTGTACTTATTTTGAAAGAAAATAAGAAAAACTATGAGTTATAAGTGAAAAACTTATCTTGGGTTTTGAAAATTCCCGTATTGCTTGTGAGTTGTGCGTGAAATAGAGATCCAAGACTCAGAAAGAAGAAGGCTAGTGTTTACATACCTTGTAAAGTTAAAAAATAAATTACGACGATTGTTCCATGAGACCAAGACCAAGACGAAGTAGGTTGAATTGTTCCCGCTTCAACGGTTTGGTGAGGATGTCGGCTATGTTGTCTTCGGACGCTACCTTCTCAATAGAGATGTTCCCCTTTTGAACATTGTCTCTTAAGAAGTGATGACAAATCTCTATATGCTTTGTGCGAGAATGTAATACCGGATTCTTGCTTAAATCGATGGCACCTTTGTTGTCACATTGAATGGCTATGTCACTTAGATGAATGTCATAGTCAACTAACGCTTGTTTCATCCATAGTGCTTGTTGGCATGCTTTGCCGGCGGAGACGTATTCGGCTTCGGTTGTTGATATTGCTAATGCCGTTTGTATCTTAGAGAACCAAAGATGTTGAACAACATCCCATAAAAGTACATACCCCACTTGTACTTTTTCGGTCAACATAATCACCTGCATGGTCAGAATCTGCATATATAATTGTTTCTACTCTCGTGCCCTTAGGATACCATAATCCTAATTGTGTTGTACCCTTAATGTATCTAAATATCCTTTTTACGGCTTCTAGATGTGATGTTTTAGGGTCTTCTTGAAACCTAGCACATAGACAAACACTAAACATGATATCCGGCCTACTAGTCGTGAGGTAGAGAAGACTACCAATCATGCCACGATATTTTGTATTATCAACGGATTCCCCGTCTTCATCTTTTGTGAGTTTGGTGTCGGATGACATTGGTGTCCGAATTTGTTTTGACTCTTCTAAACCGAATTTCTTTAACATCTCTTTTATGTATTTAGATTGATTAAAGAAGATACCATCTTCTACATGTTTGATTTGTAGACCAAGAAAGAAACTAAGTTCTCCCATCATACTCATCTCGAACTCGTCATGCATGATTTTAGAGAAATCATCACACATGTCTTGACAAGTAGATCCGAATATAAAATCATCTACATATATTTGAACGATGATTATATGTGACTCTCTTTTCTTACTAAAAAGTGTGTTGTCAACTAACCCCATGGTGTAGTTGTGTTTGATTAAGAATGACTTGAGTCTATCATACCAAGCTTTTGGAGCTTGTTTAAGACCGTAGAGGGCTTTTTTAACTTATACACATGTTTAGGTTTTCAAAATCGATGAAGCCGGAGGTTGAGCTACATATACTTCTTCATTAATAAAACCATTTAGAAAAGCACTTTTGACATCCATTTGATAAAGCTTAAGATCATTAGCACAAGCATAAGCAAGAAGTATTCTTATAGACTCTAATCTAGCCACGGGGGCATAGGTCTCATGAAAGTCTATTCCTTCTTGTTTGTTATACCCTTGGGCAACAAGTCTAGCCTTGTTTCTAGACACTACTCCGTTTGCTTCTAACTTGTTTTTATAAACCCATTTGGTTCCTATTATGGTTTGATTACTAGGTGGAAGGACAAGTGTCCAAACATCATTAGAAACAAATTGATTTAACTCTTCTTGCATAGCCATTACCCAACTTTCATCTTTTATGGCTTCTTGTGTATTCTTAGGTTCTATGGTTGAAACAAAACAAAATAGGCTATTTTGGTTTTGAACTTGAGACTTTAAGGTTCTTTCGTTTAACTTTCCTATGACCTTATCTACGGGGTGATCTTTGGACTCTTTAATATTTATGAGTTCATTATTTGAAGATTCTTCTTCTTCTTCATTTATCTTTTTCTTTATTACAATAGCTTCACTTTCTACAATCTCGTCATCAACAAGAGGTGGAGAGGGTTTGGGTGGACTTTCATCAAATTTTACATTTAATGACTCTTCTACCTTCATTGTTTCTTTATTTAATATGACGTAGGCTTTGCTATTAGGAAAGTAACCTAGAAAGATACCTTAGGTTGATTTAGGATCAAATTTTGTAAGGTAATCTTTAGTGTTAAGAAAACATTTTCTACCAAAGACTCTAAAGTGGTCTAACATAGGCTTTTTGCCTCGAAGTAACTCGTATGGAGTTTTACCTAAAATTGGTCAAATTAAGACTCGATTAAGTATGTACGTTGAAGTATCAACGGCGTTGCACCAAAACTTTTGAGGTATGGATTGCTCATTTAGCATGGTGCGACTCATTTCTTGTAGGGTTCTATTCTTTCTTTCAACTACCCCATTCGATTGTGGAGTGCGAGGAGCTGAGAAGTTGTGAGTAATACCATTAGCGTCACAAAAAGCTCCAAATTGCACTTCATTATCGAATTCCCTACCATGATCCGTTCTAATAGACACTATAGGACTTCCTAGTTGTCTTTGGATTTTCTTGCTTAATATTTCAAAATAATTAAACGTTTCCGTTTTGTTCTTTAAGAATTTAGTCCATGTGTACCTAGAGTAATCATCCACTATGACTAAAGTGTAGTAGTTGCCTCCATAACTTTGGATAGCGGATGAACCAAATAAATCCATGTGTAGTAATTCTAGACACTTAGTTGTAGACACCATGTTTTTAGCTTTGTGACTAGAATGGACTTGTTTTCCTACATTACAAGCATCACAAAAGTGATGTTCATATTTTAACTTAGGTAGATCTCTTACTAGATCTTTGGATGATAGCAATTGAAGAAATCGCATATTGGCATGACCCAATCTTCGATGCCATAAAGTCGAAGTATCATCCATAGAGGTAAGACAAAGTTTGTCCTTAGGTTCATTACCGATTTTAATGATATAGACTCCATGTTTCCTAATTCCTCTTCCTATGGTTATGCCATTTTTAATATCTTCTCGCGGTTCGGTAAAAGTACATTGCACTTTTTATCACATATTTGTCCTATACTTAAGAGGTTAAAGTTTAGGTTTTCTACGTGACACACATCGTTAATGGTTAGAGATTTGTTAGAAATCGTACCTTTACCGATGATTTTACTTTTGCTATTTCCAAACACCACATTTCATCCATTGAAGGATTCATATGTGGAGAATAGATCTTTATTGCCGGTCATGTGCCTCGTGCACCCGCTATCCTTGACCCATTCATCCGGATCTAGGTCGACCTTTAAGCACACCTAAGAAAACAATTAACTCAAACGTTTTGTCCCCATTTGTTCATGGGACCATTTGTGTTAAGCATTCCATTCATGTTAGACATGTATGGATAAGGTGAATATGCATTCCATGGTGCAATGTTTTGAAAAGGAAAACCATTTTGCATATTTGGGTTCCATCGCATTTGATGGTTACTTCTCGGGTAAACATTATTAGGTCTCCTAGATGGGTTAGGTTTCGAAAAATATGGAGCTTTGTTTCTTGCAAAAATAGGATTATATTTTGGAGGTGCTTGTCTAGTTGTAAAATGAGTTCGAGATGAAGAAGCTATGTTATTACCACTGTTTGCTTCAGCAGACCCACGGATCCCTAGCTGTACACTAGTCGGTTCCCTTTTTGTGGGATCCGTGGGATCCGCCACAACAGTGGCCTGTTTTTCTATTGCTTTTACGAATTGTGTTTCTTTGTTTTCACTAGTTGACGTATCAAGTTGCTGAATGCCTAAACCTTTTTGGTTGTTTCCAGTTTTAACACTATCTAGAATCATAACTAAAGTATTAGTACTCATTCTAGCAATTTTAGAATCTAGTTGATCAACTAGTGTTTGAAGTTGAACGCAAAGTTCACATTCACCACTTGCTATTTTACCCTTTTCTAGACGTTTCAATTTTGCTTTTAATTCTATGACTTCCTTATCTAAACGTTGGTTTTGATTTTTCAAAAACTTGTTTTTGTTAATTAATTTTAAGCTAATATTGCAAAGTTTGTCATATTCATTATGCAATGAGTCATCATCTAGTGATGAGCTACTATAATATTCGTGACATACCTCGTCATTTGCCATGAGACAAATTTCTTCGTCCTCCTCGTCGCTCATTCCCCACGTGTCGCTCACGAATGCCTTTTGATCATCCTGTTTGGGACACTTACTAATAAAGTGGTTTAGGTCCCCACATTTAAAGCAAGCACGATCATCCCTTGGCTTCTCGTCCTCTTTGCTTTTTCGGAATCCTTTCTTGTCGTCATACGGTTGTTTGACGTATCTTCCCTTCCTTCTAAAGAACTTTATAAAGTCCCTTACCGCCATAGCATAC
Source organism: Chrysanthemum lavandulifolium (assembly GCA_022545495.1). Lineage (NCBI taxonomy): Eukaryota > Viridiplantae > Streptophyta > Magnoliopsida > Asterales > Asteraceae > Chrysanthemum > Chrysanthemum lavandulifolium. The sequence goes on from JAHFWF010000159.1 coordinate 415,771, forward strand.
TCCTCGTTGTCACTATCCGAAGAGGAGTTCTCTTCATCGCTTGAGGCCTTTTTGGCTTTAAGGGCAAGATATTTGTGTTTCTCTTTCACCTTTGAGGCTTCGGAATCTTTAGCAAGGACAAGCTCGTAGACTTTTAAGTTGCCTATGAGTTCATCAAGGGTGAGGATTGTTAAATCTTTTGACTCTTCGATTGCCGTCACCTTGGATCTCCACTTGGATGGAAGTGCCCTTAGATATCTCCTAACATGGTTACGGCTAGAAAAAGATTCATCAAGTGCTTGTAAAGATGTAATAATGGTATTAAAATTAGCAAAAGAATGATTTATAGTTTCCTCATCCGATATTGAAAATTGTTCATATTTTTGAACAAATAAATCAATTATATTATTTTTAACTTGTTGATTACCTTGATGAGTTACAACTAAAGAATTCCAAATTTCTTTAGAGGTTTTAAGCATAGAAATTCTTTCGAATTCCTTTTTGGGTAAAGCATTATATAAAACCATTTTAGCTTCACTATTTTTAGAAAGCTTTTTCTTCATTTCATCGTTTAGTTTATCATGAGGTATGTTAACTAAATTTCCTTTATCATCTTTTGAGGTAGCCTCAAAATCGCCTTCAACAATAATGTACCAAAGATCAATATCTTTAGACTTCACATACGTTTCGAATCTATTTTTCCAATATATAAAACCATTAGTTTCAAGTAGTGGTGTTCGTTGCATAGATTGCCCTTCCTTGTAATTTTTAGAACCCATAGTGATCGAAAAGTTTTTAAAATGCGGTTTACTTTAAAACTTTTATAAACTTAGCTCTTGATGCCAATTGTGGAAAACTAGAAGGGGGGGTTGAATAGTTTTGCCGATTTTAAGTTAGTTTCAAAACTTTAGATTCGATATTATGTGAAATCGTATGGATGTAGAAAGTATAGATCTAATGATAAAGCAAGTAAATAAAGTAAAGCAAGGGATAGAAATGACACAACCGATTTATAGTGGTTCGGCTACAAGGACACCTTCCTTGCCTACTCCACTCCCCGAGTCACCTACTCAAGAGTTCAAGCACTATGTCAACAAACTCCTTCAACTAGGCAGAGAAGCCTTCACAACGTTGCTTACACCTTTTTCCGATACAAAGCTAAATATCGAGTCCGTAACACGGTGGACCAAACCAACACGACTATTACACAACAACTATGTGAAATATCAAATACAAGATCTTTGTTACAGAAATCTTGTGGAGGAACAAATCAATCAAGGTCCCCTTGCTTGGATGACTTGTAGAATGCTCCTGATCTCGCCTTAAAGAAGGACCTATATGAGAATCACTAAAGAAAGAAAGAAGAACAACTCTCTAGATAAAGTGATCTTTTGTTAGAAGAGAATGAGAGTATATGAGAGAATTAGTAAGAAGAGGGGTGAGTTAGAATTAAGAAATGGCTCTCTATTTATAGGCAAAACTTGCCACTGTTCCCCGGACCCCACGGATCCCTCCTTCAAGGGATCCGTCTAGTGTAAACCTAGGGATCCATGGGACGCTCCTCTTTGTCCATGGGCATTTCTTTAGATACAATGTATCTAATTAGTACAATGTATCTATTCAAGTGGGTATGGGTCAATAGCATGGGTTATGGATATGATCCATGGGTTGTGATTTTTACCCATCCTAATAAACTATTACAACAAATGATTTTACCACAATTTGTATTAAGTTACTATATGTAAATGCTTTACAAAAATAACATGTATCCTTATAATTTTACTTATGATAACATTATATTTGTTATCAACAAAACACAAAGAGATCGCAAAATATTAATAAACGTTTTTACGGTTTATTTGTATTAACAATATATATAGTTATTGTTATTTTATGAGCTTATTATAGATTTAGTATCGAGGAGGCCACCTCGGTCACATTTGAAGAATGGAGTTGGTATTGTGCCCATCATGACATCCTTTAATGGCACATCTACCTGGTATTATCATGATCCGGTTTCTTAACTTCGAAACTTGAACTTTGGACGAACGGTAAGTGGTGATGACTTGGTTGTAGATTTAGACTATTTGCTTGATTTTATTTTACACCAATTTTATCCCATGGATTATCCTACCCTTTAGTCATGAAGCGTATCTTGGTGATGCAGCGAGCAATCTTTGGTGTCTTGGCCATGGATTTTTTCATGTATCATTGATTTTGTCCAATTCTCCGTGACATGTTAGTAATGACAACTCACCATTAATCTTTGTCGTGTCTACCCATATTGCCTTTGAGAATTGTTTAGCCCTTAACTCTAGTGGTGGATATTTGTGTAACCGCCAAGCTTATGATAGAATACATGTATGACTGTGCAATGAGTGATCACCCCGAAATTGACACTTAGAATAGTTGAGAGATTTGAGTGTTTTTTTCCTATTTCGTGAGGTGTTCGGCTTTGTTTTATTCTAGCATTAGGGATTTGTAAACTTATATTTTCCAGGTAATGGGAGATATCTTTTTAGGAATCTATCTAATACGGTCTACTTGAGGGCAAGTAGAGTTCAAGTGGGGGATATTTGATAACATCAAATAATCCTGAATATTAAGTGTCAATTTCCCGATAACGCTCGTAGTTTACTTCATTTATATGGATTTACACTTGTTTCCCTCTATATTTCAATTTCGGTATATTACGAGCATTGGAGCTAAAGAGACGCAGATTTAGAGACTTTATTGAAGATATATGATAGTATGCTCATTTTGAAGATGTTACAGCGTAACTCTCCTCTCACATTACGCCGTAACAGAAGCGTAGCTCAGAAAACCAAATAAATGGAAGATTACGGCGTAACTCCCTCCTAGGATTACGTCGTAACTAATTAGGTCAGATGAGGTTCCGCGCCGCTGCAAGCTACGACGTAACTATTTCCACAATTACGGCATAATCACGATTTATTGAAGATACGGCGTAACTCATTTCTGATGTTACGCCGTAACCAGCTTTTCCAGAGCAAATTATGAAGAAATGGATGTTACGGCGTAACTCTTAACTTAAGTTACGCCGTAACAAGATCTGGCCTATAAATACTGCCCAAATTCCATCATTTCTAATGTAACATATTGGATTTCACAAACACATCAATACATGATCAAGTGGGGCGTATAACTTATGGTTTTAGAGAGAGAAAAAGATAGAGGTTTGGGAACTTAGTGAGAGAAAATGAAAGTATTATTATGAGCTCAACTCTCTACCTTGGGAGGTAGAGAGTATTTATAGTCTTACACAAATCGCCACCTACGGGTTGTGGATCGGGCATCTGGTGGGTAAAGACCCGTCCGTCCTCCACGGTGTTACTTAACTAAATACTACTTAACATTAAATAATCTACGACTATGAGCTTTCTAAAGATTACATATACTTGAGGTGACCGACACTTTAATAACTGGATTTACTAAATCCTAACAATCTCCCCCTAAGGGAGGTCACCTCAAAAATAAATTGAATACAAACAGATATTACAATGAGATTGTTCTTGGATTCTTGTTAAAGTTCTTTGCTCTGTAGCCCGTAGTCATTGATTCATCATTGTTGCATGTTTGGTTAAGTGGAGGTCTTTAACTGATCCACGTGATAATGAGTTTTGAGCCAGCTTTGAGATCATCAGCTAACATAAATCTCTGACTCTTCCATTGTGGTGTTGGTATTATGTGATGTTGTGACTTATGGGTGACATGCTCACATTCGGATCATGATATATTCTCATCGAGTAGCGGAAGCTTTGTTGATTCATGATATTGGCGGCAGTAGCGAAGCATGGAGTGAAAATATCGAGTCATTGATGCACTTATCATGATTTCTTTAGAAATGAATGTATTGTGCGAGCATGCGGCTATGGATTGACCGCTTCATTCGATCACCGCAAGCGTCGGCACTGCACACGCATACGATTAGCAATAAAGTGCACGAAAGTGTCTTTGATCACTTCGATGAATTGAGGTACACGCCCACGGTTCCCGTTGATCGATACAAATCTTTTTGTGATCGGTATAATTCGACGAATTTCCTTGACAGGTTTCGCATGTTGCTCTAGTCGTTCTCAAACCGAACGTCTCAAAGAAGACAACACGGAGTGAGTGAACCAAATAATTGAGATTCACCGATTGATGAAAAGAGATTTGAAAACAATCGTGTACCGCTCAATAGAAATTGTTTTTGCAATACAACGAAGGTTTTAATGAAAATCAATTATCAATCATAAACACCTTTTATTTTGAAGTATTAGTACGATCGATGTGCTAAAGAAAAGGGTTTTAAGCACAACGACCGGTTTTCAAAGGTATCCGTCAATCCATAACTGAACCGGATTGATTCAAAAGATTGAATCGCCCCATTGTTTCATTCGGTTGTCACATGGTTGATCTATTGGATAGATCTCACATGTCACCCACCGAGAGCTTGTTTGATGTTGGCTCGAAGGATTTCCATCTTCATTGTGAATATGTTTGCATATCACTCGGATGTTCCGCAATACCACAAGGATAATGCGTAGGACTCATAAGATATAATCTCTCTTTCCACATTGCGTGAAACAGAGAGTATTCATTGACAGTGTCCTAAGGAGATTTATTTGATGATCTCGTGGCTCTAGACTCAATAGTGCATATTTGGTTTCCTATATCAGAGACTAGGGAGAGGGTCTCCTTCTTCAATATCAACAAACTCTAAGAGAAAGTCAATAGATAATGTCGGTTCCCCGTGAGAATGAAACAAGTCCTTTTAAGAGGAACTTGAGTAGTTTGGGAAGTTGTAGTGCAGTGCGACACTGGGTCCACGACGTCTTGTCTTCAATACCGAAGTTACCTTGGTAACCACCAAGTAGTATATGAATTGAACCCGGTTTACGCCCTAAGGTTGAATAAATGGAGGCTATTTATTTTCACCCTTTCTCATTCAATTCTTTTTCATTCTTCAACCCCTTCGGTGCTTACCGAGACTTCATAACTAGAACCTTGTTGGGTTTATTCGATACTAGCTCGGTCTCGATCCACACTCTTCCCATATCTCACCTTTCTCCTTTTTCATCATACCTAAGGACTTCTACACTATATGTGGATTGTCCTGGGTAGATCCCTCCGGTTCTGGCGGATCATGGGAACAAATACCTAACCTTATCATCCTTATATCACCATACATAAAGTAAATTTGGTCGGTCTATTTGGTATTGTTCATACGCCATTGGAACCAATTGAAAACCATTTGAAAATCAATCCGGATACTTGTGATATATTATCAAAGCATTTTGTACTTGAATTGTTTTTGATATTTTTAGAAGAAGAGCTCCCCTCAACATGTGCATCATGTATTTTAAATCGTTTAGCACACGGAGGCAAGAGGAAGAATTAACTTCTTTGATTACCATTTTCTAAAGATATCAACATCACTTCCCGATCAAATCAAGTAGATAAAGCATATTAGGGAAGGATGAGGTTTTCATAAGTTTGCTCCCCCTCAATATGTGCCTCGAGGTTTGAAAGAGTTTCGCACATATTAGAAGGAATCTGCACTTAGATACAAATCAATCACGTTTCAATTCTTTGTGGTTTAAAAAGATGCTCCCCCTCAACATGTGCATGGAAAATTTGAAATCGTTTGGCACATGTGGGGAGGAAAGCTAGCTAAACACTTATGAAACCATTTATCGAATTATCAGTTTAAAAAGATGCTCCCCCTCAACATGTGCATGGAAAATTTGAAATCGTTTGGCACATGTGGGGAGGAAAGCTAGCTAAACACTTATGAAACCATTCATCGAATTATCAGTTTAAATCCAATTTAAATCACAAATTCTCCCCCGATCACAATTTTCAAATCATTTGAGATTTGTGATCTCTGTAAATTTAAATTGATTTTGAAAGCTTTAGAGGAGAATTGTGACTTGATTATGAAAACAATTTTAACTGATAAGGATCGGATTATGAGACTTTACACTCCATTGATTAAATGATGCAAGTTTTACTGACCAGGTCTTAATATTTATAGTGTCTCGCTATACCTATGGTCTACCCTAATGCACTAACGGGCAGTGTACCCGGTCGTGTGTGTAGTGTAGTAAATGGTAAAGCCGAGGTCGTCCCAAGAGCTATGTGTGTCGGATAATTACTAAGTCTAATTGTCATAGAATATTAATGGTTTGATAGGGTTTTAATTAATTAAACTACTAATGCGAATATAAAAGAAAATAAATGGTAGAAGGAAATCAATAGAGGAATAGTGGTGCTAACCTAGTTAATCCTCCTAGCTAGTTATGTCTCGTCTACCTACTTCTAATTACTTGGTGGGGTTAAATTCGAGAGGACGACATTTGGTCAATTCGCCTAACCTATCGGCAAAGATGCCACCACAGAGAAATCAAAGCACCGTCATAATTCATGTTGTTCCTAGTCCCTACGCCAAGTCATTAAGTACCGTTACATGCTAGATTCTAAATAGTGAGTGCCCGGCCGTTAGGAACTTAGACACTACACCCCTAATTCTTAAGTTCATCCAAGCGATAGGTGATCGGTTGGTCAAATCGCACAAGTAGAAAGGGTCATGAGTTGGTCATATCTTACCCTTCCCATCTCGATCCGCTCACCTAGGGTCGGTTGGTCATATCTCCTAGGCAATTGGCCTCTATCTCCATTCAAAACTACCGAACCGGGGTGACTACTAAAGAACTATGCATGCATACACTTAGAAATAATTATGCGGAAGTAAAGGTAAATGCAAACAAAACAATTAAGGAATCATAACTAGGCTAGCACCAAAGGGTGCTTAGCTCATATTAATCATGCACATCAATTCAATATTCAAAGGTACAAAATACATGAATTGAAAGTAAAAGAAATAATAAACGCTAAAGCTTATCGTGATAGTGTGACTTCTCCCTTGGAAACATCTCAGTATGCTTCCCTAGACCTCCTTGAGCTTTTTCCCACATTCTCAGTGTTGTGTGTGGAATGGGATGCTTTGAAATCTTTGGAATTCGTGGGGTATTTATAGGCGGTGCGGGTTACAGGCGTAACCAATAGATGAGTTACGCCGTAACCTTCTATTTCTCCGTAAATGCACTAGATCGCTAGTTACGCGTAACCTTATAAGTGATTACGTCGTAGTCTTCAATAAACTCGGTTACGTCGTAAGTGATGCAGATGAATTACGGCGTAAGTATCGTGGCGTGGAACCTCTTTTGACCTAATGGAGTTACGTCGTAACCTTTGGGAAGAGTTACGCCGTAACCTCTTGATAAGTTGGACTTACGGGTCACGCAATAGTTACGGCGTAATGTGAGAGATGAGTTACGCCGTAACTTCTTTAAAATAAGCATCTTGTGATAAATCTTTAGTAACGTTTCCATTTCCGCGTCTCTTTAGCTCCAATGCTGCAATTTACGAAAGTGTAAAACAATGGAAAACAAGCGTAAATCCATATAAATGATATAAATAAAGAGCATTAACGGAAATTGACACTTAATATTCGGGACTATTTGATGTTATCAAATATTCCCCACTTGAACTCTACTTGCCCTCAAGTAGACCTTATTAGATAGATTCCTAAAAGATATCTCCCAAAACACGGAAAATATGAGTTTACAAATCCCTTATGCTAGAATAAAACAAAGCCGAACACCTCACGAAGGGAACAAACACTCAAATCTCTCAACTATTCTAAGTGTCAATTTCGGGGTGATCACTCAATCGCACAGTCATAGCATGTATACTATCATAAGCTTGGCGGTTACACAAATCTCCACCACTATAGTTAAGGGCTAAACAATTCTCAAAGGCAATATGGGTAGACACGACAAAGGTTAAGGCGTGACTCGTCATTACTAACATGTCACGGCAAAGAGGACAAAATCAATGATACATGACCAAATCCATGGCCAAGACACCAAAGATTGCTCGCTGCATTACCTAGACACGCTTCATGACTAAAGGGTAGGATAAGACATGGGATATATAATTGGTGTAAAATGAAAAACAAGCAGGTAGTCTAAATCTATAACTAAGTCATCACCACTTACCGTCCGCCCAAAGTTCAAGCTTAGAAGTCTAGAGACCGGATCATGAAATGCAAGGTAGATGTGTCATTAGAGGACGTCGTGATGGGCACACTACCTTTTCTTCTTCGATTGGTATAACTCAACTCCAATCTTCCAATGTGACCGAGGTGGCCTCCTTGATACTAAACAATAAAGCTCATACTATAGTGTTTATAACATCGCACTTTACAAAATCATAACTCAATCAACTATTTTTTTTTTTTTTGAACATAACATGATAACATAACATCCCCCAACTTGAGATGAACAATGGGAATTCGGGGGGTCTTCAATGATCTTCATAATTGTTGCCGATGAAAGCGTGATTTCCAAACCTTTCCACTCGAACCTTAAACTTAGGCAAATGATGACTTCCTAATTACAAATAAAGACTACGGGGTAGGCTAAGGTGTAAGGTATAACGAAACAATATATTGGGGTGACAAAATGAAAGGAATGGCTCGGAAGGGTGTATCTAGGGGTATCTTGCACTAAAGGGAGTGCAATAAAAGGGTTTCACATGGGGTCGAAAAGTTGAGGTGACTAATCGATAGACTCACAATGGTAGGCTGTTTGGGTGATAATCCTATAATCTTGTCTTCTAAAAGCGAAAAGTCCAAATATATCGAGCTAACTCAACATACCTCATCTATGGTCTCGAAATGATGCAAAGGCCAAGTTCTAAAGTTTACAAGCTACGGGACACTCATAATATGGTGGATTTGGGTAAAATATTGGAAACAGATAAGGCTAATCTCACCATGTAATATCAAGGGTTGTATGTGCTCGGCTAAGGTCTAATCTAGTTAGGTTCGGAAAAACATGTCAAAATTTTAAAAATGGCATAATTTTTCAAAATAAACTAGAAAAATGAGGGCGAAATAAAGTTCAAGAGATAATTCTACTCCCGTCCCCCCACTTGAATTGTACAAAGTCCCTTTTGTACTAGGCATTAAAATAAGGGTAAAAGCTATAAAATAACAACGTACTTTCTAAAATTTACCAAGTTGAAACACATACTTTTTTATTAACATATATACCCACGTACTTTCGAATTTTGTTCCGACTTCACCCATATGACCGATTTATATTAATATAATATTATATTAAATAATATTATTTTATTACAATATGGGTAAAGTCGGAACAAAATTTGAAAGTACATGGGTGTATATGTTAATAAAAAAATATGTGTTTCAACTCGATAAATTTTAGAAAGTACGTTGTTATTTTATGGCTTTCACCCTTAAAATAAAGGTGAAGAGAAAGGTAGAATTAGAGCGAGAACTTCCCTGAAATTTGCTCCAAAAAGAAGAAGGCCCACGAGAAAGGATCGTGCCTTCGTTTAAGCATCATGAACAAACTTCAATCCCTAAAATCACAATACCGACAAGCATAATTCTAAAAGAAAAAATAAAATGAAAACAAACCTAACTCACTTTTTCGTAGGAATCACGGTTGCATTTAGCGAATGCAACAAGCCTTTAAACCACTTGGTGTCCCAAGTGGACGAGTGAAGTCTCGTGAGAGTTTAGGAACACACCCACAAAGTTCATTTAAAACTAATACAAGGTTCTTTGTGTTTTAAAATGAAAGAATTAAAGTAGAGGAGAGTTACGGCGTAACTCCTATGAGAGAGTTACGCCAGAATCGGCGAGAACTGGTATGAGTTGTGAAGCAAATAGTTACTGGCGTAACCCGAGATGGTATTACACCGTAATTGGTAATGCGTCAAGAATTACGCTACTAAAATGTTGGTTACGACGTAACCACCAAGATGAGTTCTGTAGTAACTACTGTTGAGATCGAGAAGCGCATGATAATTACTTCATTGTTTCTGCAAAATGGTTAGAAAACACAAAACCCAATAGAAATGAAATAAAAACAAAAGAAATGGATTTTGGTTGTCTCCCGAAAGAGCACTTTTCTTTATTTACGAGTCTTTAAGTTAGACTCAGAACCGCGGGGCTACAAGTGTTTGTCCGTCATCTCGTGGACTGGGCAATCTCCATGTTGAAGCCAGCTGATCAAATTCTCATCCCGTTTGTATCCTTCTCCAAGTTCTAAACACCCTAAGTAAAAAATTTTGATCTTTTGGTAGGGGTGATCAAAACCTTTGGCCTTATCTTCTTCACTAATACCAAGCAGCGGTCTAGCATAACTCAACTGTCTTTTAGTCCAATTTTTAAAGTTTTTGTGGTCTTTGGCATTTTGAAAAGCAGTTTATCATCGCCAATCTTTAACCAAACCAGTCCTTCCTTCTCGTTTTTATCAAGCCGGATATTTCTTTAAAGGGTTTTCGAAAATCACCCCGGTCGGCCATCGCCACTTAATTCGCTAACATCATCCAAAACCACAAAGTCGACTAGAAACGAGTGTGTTCATACAAAAACCCGTATGTTTGTTGATATCCTGAGGAAGTTGTTTCCTTTGTAATCAAACTCCTTTTCCATAACCTGGTTGTAGCATTCCTTAGAGATAATGTTGATTGGGGAATCTGTGTCGATAAATGGGTGAAAATCAATGAAGCCAATTTTGCACGAGATCTTCAGATAGTGGGGATTCCTATGATGGATTCATGCCCCCATCTCATAAAGCTGCGATTGGTGCGATTGCAAGAATGTTTTTCGAGTTGTCTTGCCAATGGGTCATCTCGACATCACTAGAGAGGTCTTGACACTTAATCCTAAGTTATCTTCTTCCTCAAAATTCACGAAAACATCAAAATCCTTCCCGAGTCAACCTTTCCGGGATCCGGGGTCGCTAAGAAACTTTTCAAGGCTTCACCAAAATCCCCCATCGGGTCAATTGCACACACCTTCTCCGGGTAGACAAATGTTCATTAGGTCCGAATGTAGCGATCTCTCCATTAGCTTCGAGTCAATTTTTCGGCAAAGACATCCACTTTAGTGTGGCGATAGCAAGCATGGGTCTTCCTAAAATGACAGTATCCCTGTTGTCTTACGGGATATCAAGAATCACAAAATCTATTGGGAAAAGGAATCTCTTTATCTTCACTAATACATTTTCAACAATTCCTAATGGTGATTGCATGGATCGATCGGCCATTTCAATTTTCATCTTGGCGGTTTTAAGTTGCTAATTCCCATTCGCAAAAACATCGAACAAGGCATTATACTAATACTAGCTCCAAGATCGCTGGGCGTTATACATGTTTAGGCTCCCGATATAGCAAGGGAGAGTAAAGCATCCGGATCTTTTCCTTTGTGGTAGCTCGTTCCTCAAAACCCGAGCATCTTTCGTTGAGGCAAATAGTCTCATCATAACATAATTCAGCGTAGTATCATGACGATTAGTATCATTAGGAGGGTTTACCGGCAAAGTTTGGTCCAAAAGTGATTGTTTCTCCATCTCGATCCGTCGCTTAACCTTTTCTCGAAAAGGTCGAAGGTTCTTCGAGGATAGTTTCTGATGTGGACAACTTCTTCCTCCAGAGTCGCTAGGTAATCGAGATGGCTTCGAACATGAACTAACACTTTTCTCTAATCTTTTATCCTATAATCGTGAATTTTAATAGAAGAGACTGTATTATCCACGAATGCTTTCATCATCTTTTCTATCCTATCGTCGCGCTCTCTTGATTCTTTGATGTGGTCGAGAATCTTTTCTCAATATTGTTCCGGTATTGGTCTCAAATACACTTTTAACTTTCTCAACCCTACATGCTTGACTTCTCTTTCCAATCTCCGTTTTGAAAATTTTCCGTAATTGTATTTTTGCTTCGTTATTGTCTTCATTACTTTATGATCGAAGTTGTCTCTGTCAATTATCCGGTATCCATGTGCCACTTGTAGCAATGTTCGAAATCACCGAATACATTCCAAGGCCCGATCAGAGTCATGCTAGGAATAGGTCTTGGTGAATCAAGGAGTTCTCGTGTTTGCGCATTAATCCCCGATAGAAGACGTATACGATCGATGTTTGTTTAAATCATGAGTAGGGCATCGATATAGAAGTTCATTAAATCTTTCCCACGCTTGGTACAACGTTTCTTCTCCAATCTGCATGAATTGATAGATTTTCCCAAGCGACCTAGCCATTTTTAAGGAGGGCAAAATTGTCGGACGAACTCCTTTCTTAGTTTTCCCATGCTTCTTTACTTTCACTAGGAAGTTTGTTATACCATCTTTTCTTTGTTCGGTGAGAGTCATAGGAAAATCCTTGCGTGGATCGAATAACTTGGAGTACCCCGACGTTGAAAAGAGAGGATAAGTGGAGAACTTCATCTACGTAATCTTAAACGTCCTCATCTTCGCCTCCGGAAAACTAAGCTCATGTAACTCTCGAATAATATGATCCGCGATGGAGTATTTTTCGATAGGAGAATCCTTAGTGAAGCTTCGTTGGCGATTATCGTTTGGTCGATCCAAATCTTGCTCCATGGTAAGGTCATTGATATTATTTTCATTGATGACCTCTCGGTTACGTGTCCGATGGTCCGATTCAGTAAAATGAGAAGATGTTGTGAATAGGAACCGGAGAATAGATCCTCTTTTCCAAAATTGCTTCTCGGGTCAACAAATGGGGTAGCGAGAAAGGGCCTAGAGTCTGCGAGTCTTGTATCCCGACATTATCGAAAGAAAATTAAAAGCAGACTTAATATGAAATCCAAAATAGCTCCCCGGTGGCGTAAAAAACTTGATGCGTGTTTTACCGACTGTGTCTTAATATTTATAGTGTCTCGCTATACCTATGGTCTACCCTAATGCACTAATGGGGTGTACCCGGTCGTGTGTAGTGTAGTAAATGGTAAAGTCGAGGTCGTCCCAAGAGCTATGTGTGTCGGATAATTACTAAGTCTAATTTTCACAGAATATTAACGGTTTGATAGGGTTTTAATTAATTAAACTACTAATGCAGAATATAAAATCAAATAAATGGTAGAAGGGAAATCAATAGAGGAATAGTGGTGCTAACCTAGTTAATCCTCCTAGCTAGTTATGTCTACGTCTACCTACTTCCAATTACTTGGTGGGGTCAAATTCGAGAGGACAACATTTGGTCAATTCGCCTAACCTATCAAAGAAAGATGCCACCACAGAGAAATCAAAGCACCGTCATAAGTCCTGTTATTCCGGTCCCCTAAGCCAAGTCATTAAGTACCGCTACATGCTAGATTCTAAATAGTGAGTGCCCGGCCGTTAGGAACTTAGACACTACACCCCAAATTCTTAAGTTCATCCAAACGATAGGTGATCATTTGGTCAAATCGCACAAGTAGAAAGGGTCTTGATTGGTCATATCTTACCCTTCCGTCTCGATCCGCTCACCTAGGGTCAGTTGGTCATATCTCCTAGGCAATGGCCTCTATCGCCATTCAAAACTACCAAACCGGGGTGACTACCAAAGAACTATGCATGCATACACTTAGAAATAATTATGCGGAAGTAAAGGTAAACGCAAACAAAACAATTAAGGAATCATAACTAGGCTAGCACCAAAGGGTGCTTAGCTCATATTAATCATGCACATCAATTCAATATTCAAAGGTACAAAATACATGAATTGAAAGTAAAGAAATAATAAACGCTAAAGCTTATCGTGATGGTGTGACTTCTCCCTTGGAAACGACTCAGTATGCTTCCTAGACCTCCTTGAGCTTTTTCCCACGTTCTCAGTGTTGTGTGTAGAATGGGATGCTTTGAAATCTTTGGAATTCATGGGGTATTTATAGGCGGTGCGGGTTACGGCGTAACCAATAGATGAGTTACGCGTAACATTCTATTTCTCCGTAAATGCACTAGATCGCTAGTTACGGCGTAACCTTATAAGTGGTTACGCCGTAGTCTTCAATAAACTCGGTTACGTCGTAAGTGATGCGATGAGTTACGGCGTAAGTATCGTGCGTGGAACCTCTTTTGACCTAATGGAGTTACGTCGTAACCTTTGGGAAGAGTTACGGCGTAACCTCTTGATAAGTTGGACTTCGGGTCACGCAATAGTTACGCGTAATGTGAGAGATGAGTTACGCCGTAACTTCTTCAAAATAAGCATACTGTGATAAATCTTTAGTAACGTTTACATTTCCGCGTCTCTTTAGCTCCAATGCTCGTAATTTACCTGAAAGTGTAAAACAATTGAAAACAAGCGTAAATCCATATAAATAATATAAATAACGAGCATTAACGTGGGAAATTGACACTTAATATTCAGGACTATTTGATGTTATCATTAAACATGCATGATTATCTTTTGAAAACAATTGTATGACAAATAACCTTTTGATTTAATTGAAATCATTCTCCCCCTCAATCAATGACATAAGTTGTTGATTGAGAGATAGATATTTTGACAAACGTTAAGTCCAGATGATTTTCAAAAATAGAGTCCGAGTTATTTTTCAAAGCAATTAGTTTTCATTAGATAGTAAGTAATTGTTTTATAGAATCGAGCATGAGATTTGAAAACAAGATAAAGCATGGCTCGTTCTTTCTTTGAAAAATGGGTTCTTGCACGAAATGACAATAAACCATAGTTTCACTTTCTCCCAAAAATATTTTTGATTTTTTTTTAATTATATATGAATATTCGAACAACATCTAAAGTTCCGTGTCATTCTTTGAATGACAAAGACAAAGACCGTAGATATTATCGAATCGAGAAAAACATGACAAAATGACAATATTTTTTGGAATTTTTCAAGATTTTCAAATTTTTATGGATTTTTGAAAGTTTTATATTTTTCTATTTGTTTTTCGAATAAATATTTACAAGAGATGGATGAAGAAAGACCTTTTACTCCTCTTCTTCCTCTTGAAGACGTTTGAGAGTTTCCGGTTGAAGACTCTTTAGACCAAGTCGTGGGAGGATAAACTCAAAACGTTCTCTAGGAAGAGCTTTGGTGAAGATGTACGCTAACCGGTATTTAGTCCTCACAAAATAGAGTTCCACCACACCATTTTCTACTTGCTCCCGATGAAATGATGTCGAATGTCGATGTGCTTTGCTCTTGAGTGTTGAACGTTGTTGCATGAGAGAGCAATGGCACTTTATTATCACGATATAGGGATTTTGTTGAATTCAAAGCCATAGTCGATAATTGGGATCTCATCCATAGGATTTGAGCACAACAAGATGACATGGCTATGTATTCACCTTTGTAGAGGAAATAGAAGTACTCATTTGTTTCTTTGAAGACCACTCACAAGCTTATAACCCAAAATCGAGCACCTCCAAGCGTGCTTGACGTGTATCTTGACATCTGCATGATCGGCAAGATTCGTGATAGTCGTCGTCGGGTACCAAAGTCCCATATTGATGGTTCCTTGAGATACCGAAGACCCGTTTAACCGCTTCAAGGTGCTTTTGGTAGGATTAGCGATATCTAGCACACATGCAAGCAATGACAGAATGTCCGGTCTACTAGTTGTGAGGTACATCGAGGATCCAATCATACTACGATATTTCGTTTGGTCTACCATGATCCCCGAGTGGTCCTCATCCGGTTTAGTACGCTCTATCATGGGAGTGTCAACAAGGTCACTAGAATCAAATCCAAATTTCTTTAAAATCTCATTTGCATATTTAGATTGATTTATAAAATGCCTCGGGACTTTGTGCAATTTGTAATCCCAAGAAAAATGACATTTATCCCATCATTGACATTTGAAATTTGGAACCCATTTCATTTGAAAACGGTCACATTCATTGGGGTCGATCGAGGAAAAATAATATCATCAACATATATTTGAACGTGAATTAAATGTTTGCACGACTTTACGGTGAACAATGTCGGATCAATCTGCTCCTTTCTTGAATCCGGTAGATAGAAGAAACTTTGATAGCGTATCATACCATGCCCTTGGAGCTTGTTTCAAACCGTAAAGAGCCTTCTTCAAACGATAGGCGTGTGTAGGATGCTCGGATTCACAAAGCCTTCGGGTTGGCTAACGATACGACTTCTTTCGGATCTCCGTTAAGAAAAGCCGTCTTGACATCCATTTGATAGACTACCATGTTCTTACTTGCAAGATTAGCCAAGAAGATTCGATTGCCTCGATACGAGCAAGCGGAGCAAATGATTCTTCAAAGTCAATACCCTCCTCTTGACGATATCCTTTGCAACCAATCGAGCCTTATTCTTTAAAACATCACCATGCTCTTCAAGTTTTACTTTGAAGATCCACTTTAGAGCAATGATCATAGTACGATCTGGAGCGGTACTAATTCCCATACATCTAGTCGATCAAACTCATGAATTTCTTCTTGCATGGCATTGAACCAAATTGTCTTCATTCATGGGGTTTTAACATCTTTTGGTTTGACCTTAGAGTACGGAGTTGAAGAAGCACCATAAGGCATCGGTTGCAAGTTGTTTCCGTGTGGATACCGGACGAGAGGGTTTCCAATGATGTTGTCCAATGGATGATCATGTGTCCATTTTCTTAGGTGTTCATGTGGTTGTTGTTGAGGGCCCAAGTAGCAGTCGATGTCTCGATGAAGATGGTTCGATGATGATTCAGAGCAAATATGTTTTCAAATGGAGCATCTTCGGGAGTAGTAAAGGGATTAACTTCATCATTGATGCCAAGAATAATTCCATGATGTACACTTGATGATTGATGATTTGTTGATGAGACAGAGTGATCAGCAGCAGGTGCTTCTTGGCTTAATGAGATTGAAACTGAAGGGTTGACTTCATTGACAGGGAGAGAAGCAGCCTCTGTTGATGGAATTGACGTATCATTAGTACTTGGCTCATAGTGTTCATCAAACATTGGATCAAATAATTTCTTCAAATCATCTTCGAAGGAGGTACATAAGGAGTTCTTTGGAGAGGATGAGAAACAAGAGTAGAAGCGATAGGACTACTTGAAGAAGGTTGAGATGCGGGTCCAGGCTGGTTTGTCCGGAGCCATTTGCCCGGACGACTCATCGAAGCGTGGCGTGAATAGTTTCCATGATATCTCGAGTTCTTTTGTTATAGATTCGGTAACCCTTCTTGTTTGATGCATAACCAACAAAAACTCCAATTTCCGCCTTTGCTCTTAATTTACCCAAATCTTGACCGTCATTTGTTGGATAGCACAAAGCACCAAACACACGAAGGTAGGATAAATCAGGTTTTCGTTTATGGACAAATTCATATGGAGTTTTTCCATGAGAGGTATGTATAAGGGAACGATTTTGGGTGTAGCAAGCAGTGGCAATGGCTTCAGCCCAGAGAAACATTGGAACCTTTGAATAAATAAGCATTGTTCTTGCGGCTTCCACAAGAGTTTGATTTCTTCTTTCAACTACACCGTTCTGTTGAGGAGTTCGTGGAACACTTCTTTGATGACTGATTCCAACACTTTCATAAAATGAATTAAGTCTTTGTTAACGAACTATGTGCCATTATCTGTTCAAACAATTCTAATTGTATTGTTGAGTCGAACCTGAAGCTGTTTGATAAGTTTGATGATGACATCTGGAGTTTCATCATTTGTCCTCAAAAACTTTACCCAAGTAAATCGAGAGTAGTCATCAACAATGACTAGAATGTATTTATTCCCATTTATCGTTGGCACTCTCATTGGTCCGCACAAATCCATATGAAGGGTATGAAGAACTTCCATTACTGAGTTTGTGGGTTTTGGTTTGTGGGCATATTTCGTGCTTTTTCCCAATTGGCAAGGCGAACAAAGATGATCTTTTTCATATTTTAACTGGGTAAGCCTCGACAAGATCCTTTACGGAAAGGTTATTAATGGTGCCAAGTTCAAGTGATTGAGACGACGATGCCATAACCATGACTTTGTTTTAGAAGCCTTTGACTGCAAGCAGATTGGAGAAGACTTCATCATGTCTTCGATAGAGATAGTGTATAGGTTTGAACCACGAGTACCTCTTAATAATTCCACACCATCAAGTTCTCTAACGAAACAAGTATGTTTTCTAAAAGCCACTTCTAGATCGGAATCACAGAATTGACCAACAGAGAACAAGTTATGACCAAGACCTTCAACATAATATACCCTGGAGATTACACTTTTGCCAACAACATAGTCTCCATAACCCATAATTGCTCCAAAATGGTCGTTCCCGAATCTAACTGCCCCGATGAATTTACTCACGAAGTTCATGATCCACGAGCGATCTCCATTCATATGCTTGGAAGCGACTGAGTCCGGTACCACGTAACGATTTGAGCGATCTGCGGTTGAACACGAGACAAGAATGGATAATCGGATAATTGGGAACCCCATGCAATAATGGGTTCCACTTGGTTAATAACAATGATTGGAACACCCACATCGAAGTAGAAACAATGGAAATATTAGAAGTAGATGCAGTGCTAGTGTCTGTATTTGACCTATTCAAAGTATGTTCACTTCTTAAGGGAATAGTTCTACCAGTAGGCATCCATTTTCTAGTGGGCATTGACTTAGCAAATTTAGGGCAAAACTCAATAACCTTACGGCCAGTAGGTATCCATTGATAACCTATATTACTGAATTTTCTCCTTGTCGGTTTCCACTGTTTTCTAACTTTCTTTCGCCTTTGCCTTTTAGCCTTCTTAGCTAGATTTTTAACATTAACAATTTTAAGCGGGCATTTTGAAGATTAGACAAAACATTCACACCACATTCATGATTAGTAACAGAAAACAAGCGATCATCATTACATGGTTTGTAGATAGTAGCGAATTGAATTAATTACAAGACGCTTATGGCTAATACTAGAATCAATACGATTCGTTTCATTCAACTCAAACTTAAAGTTCCTAGGGTGGTCTTCTACTCTCTTCCAATGCACATTCTTAGCTTGCGAGGTCCTATCTTGCTTGGTATTGCACGGAGGCTTTGACCGCTTGATTTTATGTCACTGATTACTCCTGTAGAGGAATTATGGGAACATTAGTTGGTTGATCTACTTTTGCATTCTCGAACTAGGCGTGCGGGGATCGATCTACTGAAGGCACATTAGTGTTCACTTTCTTAAAAGCGGGCATAGAATGGTTTGTATGCTTGGCACTAGGCATAGAACAAGGCATCATGACTTTACCTTTCACACCTAAGGATTTAGGACATGTTGCTATTAAACATTCTAGCAGCTCCACGAGATCGTTTGGCCCGAATGCAAGCAAACCTAATTTCTTTATCAAGAGGCTTATTTATGAAATCCTCTTCCACAATCTCACGGAGACATTCTAGACTATCCTTAAGGTGAGCACGGTAGTTATGAAACACAAGTTCATTATTCCTAAGATGAGGAGGAATGTATTTAACAATCCACAGTATATTTGCGATCGAGGATGACTTTGATGCAACATTCTCTTTAAAGACAAGTGGCGGTTTCCTTTTTCACGACTCTCGATTCTCAATTTCTTTTGTAAAGACGTTATTTTTCATTGTTTTTGTCACGAGTGACTTTCATTGAATCATATAACTCTTTAAAGTGTCGTTTAACTTTTTCATTTTCTTCTAGAAAACTCTCGTTTTCTTTTTGTAAAACATTAACCAAGTTTTGAAGATGAAAAGTTTGAGAATACTAAGAATCTAAAGGAGGAGGCATTTGGGAGCCATTCACATTGTTCTTTTCACCCTTTAATTGAGAAATTTGGGCTTTTAACTTTCTGATTGTGTTACAATGAGCTTGAATCTGTTCTTCATGTTTGTTTATCTGAAAAACTGCATCAAACTCTGGAACATGTGAGGATGTCTTGATATTTGAGGTTTTGACATTTTCTTTAAGACGTTGATATTTTAGTTGCAAATCAAAATATTCAACTTCTAGTTTAGAAAGATGTTTTACCAAATTATCGTGATCATCCCGATCAATTTTCTCATTTAGTTCGAGTTTTGTTTTCAAGCTCAATGACACGATCATGGGAAACTTTCAATGCAATAGATAGTTCATGAAATCGAGAAGCGATAATAGAGTGCTTAGTAATAGTATAAAATACATCTTGAGCAACACAATTCAAATCAAATTCTCATTTAAGATATGCAAGTTCTTCCTTTCAACTTCATTATATTTGAGTTCCTATTCATAATCATTGACCTCAACTATCATTGCATCAAATTC
Source organism: Chrysanthemum lavandulifolium (assembly GCA_022545495.1). Lineage (NCBI taxonomy): Eukaryota > Viridiplantae > Streptophyta > Magnoliopsida > Asterales > Asteraceae > Chrysanthemum > Chrysanthemum lavandulifolium. The sequence goes on from JAHFWF010000159.1 coordinate 435,864, forward strand.
CTTTTCCATTTCTTTAATATCGAATTTATTCCTTTTGAAGACTCTCAAATTGACCTTTTAATTGTTTAAAGAAAGGCATGACCTCGGTTAAATAACATTCTTTAGTTTGCTCAAAACCCTTTCCCCTCGATTATCCACAGTAGGTGTGATTCTCTTCTTACGCGTTTTCTCAAAATCAACAAACGGTGATAAACAACAAACATGTTGATTAAAGTCTTGCTATTAGTGGCAATAGATCTAGGAACTAGATGCATTGGTGTATTAGGAGGATACACGGTTGCTTGAGGAATTTCCTACAAGGGGATTCTTTTCAACAAGATATTTAGCTTTTGCATATCCATATCCTTTTCCGAACACTTGTTAGGGGTTAATAGAGTCCGAGGCTTAAACTTGTTTAAGGATATCCAATTTTCCTTAGTGTAATCATGGGGTTTGATCGTTATATTATTCTTTTTACACTCATGATCTTCTAGCTTCTTATTCATTTTCTCCCTAGTGACTTCATCAAATTTCTTATCTTCCTCAGTGCACTCAGCGCAACTAGGTTTCTGTCTAGGCTTAAGGATTTCATTACCATCATAGAGTACCTTATGAGCAGCTCTAGCCCTTTTAACAACCTCGGGATTAGGTTCCTGAACAAGGGGAATGCTATGTTTATCGCTTAAGACTCTATGCTTAGTGATCAAGTGAGCAGTCTGAATGGTATTCCCTTGTACGTACAACTTATTTTCAAGCTTGTTTTTCAAAGTTTTTAGATTGGAAAAATCATTCAAAAGTTTTGATTCCTTAGCATTGAATTCTTGCTTAAGCATTTTAACATTTTCTTGAAGTTCTTGTTTTTGCTTAGCAGTTTTAGAAAGCTTTTCTTGTAAGGAGTTTAACTCTTGTTTTAAGACTTCTTCTAAAATTACTTTTCTAATAATTATACGCATTTGGTCATCCATTTCGCTCACGGGTGGTTAACTCAAACTTAGCACGTTGTTCATAAATAGCAACTTGTTCTTTATAGGCATTCGATTCGAGGTAACAGAATCATCGAGGGCACATGCGGTGTATTCATCAAAAGCATAGTCATCATTGATTGCGGAAGATGCATTACTTGGTACAACCTCACTTTCACTTTGCTTCACATATTGATCATATGGGACAATATTGCTATTACCCTCATCATCAATATCGATTCATAAGTTTCAAGAGATTGTACTTTATTATGCATCTTTGCTCATCAACTTCATCATATAGTTTTAATACCTCGAAATGATTTTGTCTTTGGATGGGCCACTGTTGTGGTGAAGAGACCTTTGGAGAAACCATAGGTGAGATGCTAGCCATGAAGATTGTTTGGGCGATGGGTTCATCATCGACATCGAGTCAAATGCATCACGATCGACTACTTGAAAGGCATTTTGATGATTACGACCTATCTCTGAATTGGTTGTTCATCAACATCGCATCATAGGTTCGAGCATTTCCTCAAAGAAGAAACAATAACTCCTTTTCATCCAAAGTCGCTTCATTATCCCGAGCTTGCCCAAGCAACATCTTGTCTCAAGTATTTCGCATTCTATGGATGTTTTGGAGATGTGCGGTTCCTAGCAATATGTCCTCACCACCACAGTTGTAGCACTTAATTAGCTTTGCTTGACCTTGATTTCCATTCCTTCCCGATTCGATTTGCTACAAATCCTCTACCAACTCCACCTCTTCCCTGCTCATACTGACTTTCTTGAACTGGTTGCACCATAACCTTCCCATCTCCGGCGGTAGCTTGATTGTGTGGATTGGAAGTCGTTCGAGGTTATTGTTGGTGTGAGGAGAGAGTTCATGTTCTGACTAACCATGAGAGACAGTTGATTGATGAAGTTTTCCATGAGTGTGTTTTAGTCGAGGAGGCTTATATGCTGGATCAGGGATGAGCTTGTAATTACCATTACCCATGGGTATGATTTGAGAAGCTTTGGTGGTAATTCCAACATTGGTGTAAAAAGTTGTAGAGTCATTTGACGAACTAGTTTCTCCCTGAGTTTTGAACTGTTCAAGAATCCTTCGTTCAAACATAGCATGTCTCTCATTCTGAAGAAGAAAGGCATACAGTTGCTCATAGTTGGTATTCTTCAATCCTTTGGTTAGCTTCACAGAAGTGACAAACTTGTGCCATTCGGGATTCATGTTGTTCACAAACTTTGAGTTCAGTTGAATATTTGGCATAGTCATCTTGATATTCCTCATATCATTTACGAGCTTGTGGAATCTCACATAATATTCATAGATACTCTCTTCTGGTTTCATCTTGAAGTGCTCAAATTCATCATACAGCTGTGATTCTCTGTCTTCCTTAGTCAAACAGCCTTGGCTTCAGTGTTGTGATTGATAAGCTTGTAGATATCTTTTGGAAGACCTTGAAGTATAATGTTTGAAGCCCTAATATCAGCATCGAATCTCTTTTCTCCTTATCATCGAGCTCATCATACGTCTTTGGTATGTCCAATCCAAAGATAATGGTTCCATCTGCGCAGATATCAATTATGTCTCTTGTAGTTTCAATCGATACGGTCCTTCATCAATAGACTTGAGAATGTTGACTCCATTTTCCTTTCCAAGACAATACAACTGATTCGTTGAGCCCATGAGTCATAGTCGATTCTGTCAAGCATGGGAGGACGAGTGTCAGAACCGGTGCTGAACGTCCTCACTCTGATAGAGATGATTGTAGGCACGTTGGTAGACATGTTTCTGATTTCACGGATTTTATAACTCTATGATTAAACCGGAAATAGATTCTTTCACGGATTTTACTAAATCAAGAGAAAACCGTATTAGAAACAAAAGATCAACCAAGTCGCTAAGAATCCTTAAACCAAGTCGCTAAGCACCAAGTCGCTAAGTAGCAACTCGCTAGACTTCAAGTTGCTATGAATCAAGTCGCTAAGCCCAAGTTGCTAAGACCCAAGTCATTTGGACACAAGTCTCTATAATACCAAATCGCTAAAGGTCAAGTTGCTAAAGAACAACTCGCTAAGATCCAAGTCGCTAATATCAAGTCGTTGAGAATACAAAGTACAAGTCGCTAACAAAATTAAAAGCAAGTCGCTAACCTAACCAAGTCGCTAGCAGTAGTGGATAATCCACTAACTTGTACTTGTTTTTGACTTGTCTCAATAGACAAGTCGCTAGGCTCAAGTCGCTAACAATTAGAACTACAACTCGCTAACAATTATCAAGCAAGTCGCTACGAAGAAAACACAACGAGAGTCAAGTCGCTAGCAAGAAAAACTTAAAAACACACTTTTCAATCCAAAACAAGCCCAACCAGTGATTCAAGCTTACCAAATCAAAACCCAAGCACTTACAATGATTCTAAACACAAAAGTACACTCAAAATTTAAACTTTAACACAAGAAATGATCCAATGATGCAAAACCACTAAACTTTTCAAACTCAAAACCATCTAAAACCACTAGAAATCCAAGGATATGTAAGAGAGATGATCAAACCATGGCTCTGATACCATTTGTAACATATTGGATTTCACAAACACATCAATACATGATCAAGTGGGGCGTATAACTTATGGTTTTAGAGAGAGAAAGAGATAGAGGTTTGGGAACTTAGTGAGAGAAAATCAAAGTATCATTATGAGCTCCAACTCTCTACCTTGGGAGGTAGAGAGTATTTATAGTCTTACACAAATCGCCACCTACGGTGTGGATCGGGCATACGGTGGGTAAAGACCCGTCCGTCCTCCACGGTGTTACTTAACTAAATACTACTTAACATTAAATAATCTACGACTACGAGCTTTCTAACGATTACATATACTTGAGGTGACCGACACTTTAATAACTGGATTTACTAAATCTTAACATCTAATCATCCACTTCACACACCAATTTAGAGATCGTGAGTAGAAGGTTGAAGGCGGATCTTAGGGAGCATACGGAGCCATCTCCAAGGAGAAATCACTCCCTACGATAAGCATTAGCATTTTATCTTTTCTTTACTTTTTAATTCATGTATTTCATAATGTTAAACATTCAATCGATTGTTTTAGTTAATATGAGTGGCTAAGCACCTCTCGTGCTAGCCTAGTTATGATTCCTTAATTGTTTTGTTTATGTTTACATTGCTTCGTGTATAATTGTTTCTAGTGTATACATGCATAGTTTGTTGGTAGCTACCCTTGTTTGGTTGTTTTGAATGGCGGTGGTGGCTAGTTACTTAGGAGATATGACTAATTGACCCTAAGTAGTTAGACTGAGTGGGAAGGTTAAGAATTGACCAACTGAAGACCCTTCTTCGCTTGTGCGATTTGACCAACTGATCACCTACCATTTGGATGAACTTAAGAAGTTAGGAATGAGTGTTTAAGATGCTAGCGCCCGGGCACTCATTGTTACAAATTTTGCATGTAGCGGTACTTAATGACTTGGCTTAGGGACTAAAAACAACTAGACTTTCAACGGGTCACTGCGATCTCCGGTGGAAACCTTTGCTAATAGGTTAGGACGAACCGACAAATGTTTGTCCTAGCGACTTTTAGCCCCACTTGAATCAATTGGAAGTAATTAAACGTGAACTTAACATGATAGGATGACTAACTAGGTTAGCACACTTCTCCTCTATTGATCACAACCATTGCCATTACTTGCTATCTTTTATTTTCTTGTCTTTAGTTTTAATTAATCATTTCATCCTATTAAAATCTGTGACACCTAGACTTAGTTAAAATCCGCACACATAGCTCTTGGGACGACCTCGGTTTTATCAAAATACTACACTACACACGATCAGGTACACTGCCCGTTAGTACATTAGGGTAGACCATAGGTATAATGAGACAATATAAATATTAAAACCTGGTCAGTAAAACCTGCATCAATATCCTACATCTTTTGCATGTAACGAGACCTTTTGATCTTCAACTTCTTTTTTTTTCATCTGAGTCATCTAATATTGCCATTAATAGGGTAGGATCTAAGTCCTCTTCAACTAGATTAGATTGCTCATTTGAATTTGTCCTTTAAGGACATTTACGTGCAATATAACCTATCTTGTTACATTTGTAACACCGTAATTTGCTAGTATCGTAGCTTGATTTCTTGAAGATGCTATGAGAAGTTTCTCCATCTTTCCTTTCTTCCTTAAATTTTTCGTGGCTCTTTCCTTATGAAAATTTATATTTTCCACGTCCACGTCCTTTAAAATACTTTCCTCTATTTCATGTCGTGTGAACATCAGTTTCTCTTGATTGTCCACTTGTTTTCCTTTCTTGTACCTAATTCTTTCCTCATATGTCTAAAGTCTTCGAATTGCTTCTTCTATTGTCATTTTATTTAGATCAGAATATTGCTCTATTGATGCAACTATTTGCATATACCTATCGGGTACAACATTTAATAGCTTTCTAACTATTGTTTGATCTTCAATTGTGTGCCCTAGACTAGCAACTTTGTTTACTAAGGTTGTTATTTTCGCGGTGAAGGTGTCGATTGTCTCGTCTTCCTTCATATGTAACATCTCAAATTCAGATTTGAGTGTTTGTAACCTTGCTTGTTGAACTCTTTGTTCACCAACATATCTAGTCTTCAGAGCATCCCATATGGCTTTCGCGTTTTTGTGCTTTGTTATTTGAAGTAATTGTTATTCGGGTAAAGATTGGTAAAGGAATGCGATAGCAGTTTTATCTTTCTTGTTATTGCTTTGAGTTGTTTCTAAAGGCTCTATCATTTCCCACAAACCATTCGCTTCGAGGATGATTTGCATTCGAATTTCCCATAATGAGTAATTCGAGGGTTTTATCATCGGACATTGAAATTGTGGTGTACTAGTAGTACCCACTTCCTTCTTTGAACTTTCTCCACTATCTTTCGTCATATCTCTAGGATATTGACTAAAATATCTAACACTAACTGTGTTGGAATTTTCTTTCTGGTGAGCTCTTTCTTTTTGTGCCTTAAAGGCTATCAAAAACTTATGGGGGAACTAGTTTTATTCCAAAACTATCCTTGGAGATTTTATACACTCAAATGTATAACCTAAGGTTAATTACTCCTTAAAATTATTACTAATAATATAATAAGCAATGTAGTCACTAGGTTATTATATTTCTAAACAATCCTTGAAAAGGTACTAAATTAAAAATTAAAAGGTAACTTTTCCTATAATCTTATATAATATATCAAAGTATTAGTATACTATATAAGAAGTAAAAAAAATAAAAAGTGGAGGGTTGTTTTGTATCTTTTGGAACCTGATGTGTTAAAATATACCCATAGCCCATTTTATAGTTGGTTCCTTTTGTGATGCCCTTAATAACTCTCTGCGCCTCTTCTCCTTTCTTCTGAGATGAGCTTGTCTCTTGTTTGAGATGTAATAACCCTTCTTCTGTGTTCCTTGGTGGTTGACCACGGATTATGTCGCTTGGTTAACCTCTTCTTCTCCACGGTTGGTGTGTTCTTCTTAAACGCTTGGAATCCCTCTTATGCGAAATTAGGGTTTCTGATGAGTGTCTAAATACTCATCATTTTTATATTGTTAGAATGCCAAAAACATCTGAAAACACTCGAAATGCTTCAAAATGATAAAAATATCACAAACAAGTGTTTTATATGTTTTAAATGCAAAAACATCAAAATCGATGAAAAACGATCAAGTTTGCATAATTGGCGCTTTAGTCCCCAAGTTACAAAAGTTGTCAAATCGGTCCTCGGTCATTCCAAAACTTGTAAAAATATCATTTTAGGTCCTTGGGATTCACAAGTTGTTCAAAATAATCCTTTTAAAGTTTAAAAATCACAAAATGACAACTTTGGTCCCTCAAGTTTGGAAAATTGTCAAAAATAGTCCTTGGTTAATTTAAAAAGTGAAAATTATCAAATTTTAACCTTGTACTATTAATACATGACAAGAATGGTCCTTATGATAAACTTTTGGAGAAAATTACAAGTTTGATCCCTAGAGTTACAAAATTGGCATTTTTAGTCCCTGGACTTATAAAAAATGTAATTTTATCACTAATGGTCCTTGTACTACTAATGAATGGCAAGTTTAATCCTTATGTTAACTTTGGAAGATTGGATAATTCAGTCCTCAAGTTTCAGAAAATTACACTTTTGGTCCTTGTGTGTTACTAGCTAAACCAAACGGATCCATTATTAAGCCAAATCCAAATCCACTTAAACCAGCTACTGGCCCAATCTCCCCAAGCCCAAGTCAACCCCAATCCCTGGTCAAACCCACCAAAACGCGCCAATATACCATGACATCAGACATCGCCTTCTTCTACCCTCGTAATCTCAAAACCACCATGGTTTCTCACCACCACCTCACCCTTTCCACCTCATTCACCTTTCCACCAACCCCTCCTCACAACATAGCCCACAACTAATAAATGCATCCCACCATAGCATTCCACTGTAGCACTCACAAAACTTCTTTTGCTTTCCAAATCATCCCAAGACCCATACCTACTATCTAATCTGTCCCCCTCCACCTCCACAACACCCCAAGTTTCTTTAATTACAGCAGAACTACTCTAATCCACTAGTCTCAATTTTGGCGCCAAAACAGATTTGAAGGCTAGGATGAGTTTGACTCATCCAAAGGCTCAGATTATTGATGGGAAAGACCAAGTGGGACCCACAGAGCCCTAGAAGTCATTATAAAGAAAGATAGAAGCAGAGATGGAAGGCCAGTAGTTAGAAGTAGAGTAGTTTAGATTTAGCTTATGTAGTTTTAAGTTTTTAAGTTTTTCAGTTCAAGTTTAAGCTTTCAAAGTGTTTTGTAATCTCATCTCAGTGAATTAAGAGCTCAATTTCATTGTCAATTTCAGTTTGTGTTTATGAATTCAGTTTATGCTTTATTTTGTTAAAAATCTCAATAAGCTCAACTGTTGTTATTAGTTATTGTTAAGGATTTTAAAGGCTCACATAAGCTTTTACTATGCTCTTATAAGCTTTTAGAAGTCATAAAGTTCAGTTTAAAGTTTTAACTCAAAAATTCTCAAAAATACCAAAAAATTAGTGTAAATTCAAAAATCATGGGAATGATGATCAAGAGCTGAAGCAGAGCTGGAATTGGACTGCTATTGGGTTTAGTGCTTATTGGGAAGCATTAGGATTGATCCTCAGTCCTTGGTACCTTATCCTGTGCATGAATTCAATTGTGAGCATTTACTTTGAAATTTGTATTCTCTATTATTAGTAGTTAAAATTTGTTAAAATTGTCTTAATATTGTCTCATAATAGTTTTTATAAGCTAATTACTAGGCTCCTTAGTTTAATAAGTCGTTTGAGCCAAAAGCTTCATATGACTTCTAAAGGAGTGTTTGGTTTCTCTTGTTAATCTGTGTTAAAGATTGTGCAGACACTGTGCTTGTGGTTGTTTTGTGTCAAACTTGGTCTAAAGAACTCGGTTAAACAAGAAAACCGGTTCTTTGTTGCTAAAAGTCAAAATACACGTAATCTCATCTTAATTTAATCACTGTTGGAATTTTGAGTAAAAAAATCATCACAGTAGCTTGAAACTTGGTAACCTAGCTTAATCCCATCTCACTTTACCTTAATACAACACAATCAGTGCTAAGAATCAATCCAAACTTCATAGAAGTCAACCTAGATCATTTTGTTAAAAAGTCAAATTTTCAGTATTAGCAGTTTTGGATAAAATAGAATAATCTATATAGGACTTAATATTGAGTTTCATGATTTGAGCCTTTGGAATATAAAAATCTATCTGCTCATCTCTATCCTAGTGTATTTTATATTTTCTCATTAGCTTATGTAACAGCTTTTCTCTTAGCTTATTCTGGACACCTGTTTCAAAAAGTGCCCTGTGCACAGTTTTAACCATCACTTTCATAAGCTCACACAGAGCTTGTTAGTTGTTCAAACCTTGTGATTCTTGGTTCTTTGGAAAGTCAACCAAGCCACCTTGATGTCCCAAGTTCATTTTTCCATTTTCTAGCTTATTAGATAGGGCTGCATGTGACTTGTATTTTGTCCCATTTCTGTCTAGACTAGATATCTCAGTGAGATGGTTCCATTTTCATAAGCCTGTCATAAGCTCCTCAGTGCACCACTGTGCATGAGCTTTGTTTTTTTGGAAAGCCTACCAAGCCAGCTTGTTGACTTAACCTTTGTTTTGAGCTTGTGAGCTTATTCACTCAGCTTATTTTGACCTTGAAAGTCTGTACAAGTCTGTTTGAATATTAGAATAGTCATAAGTGCTTATTTGTTTGTTTCAGCTTTTCAGAGTGCTTATTTGTTCTTTTTAGCCTTATTTGAGTATCATTAGCTTATTTATAGCTTATTCCACCTTTGGTTTTAATTTTGAACCTTATTTGAGCTTAAAATCTTCAAAATAAGCTAAAACCTTCACTGTTGAAAGAATAAGCTCATACTGAGCTTATTAATCAGTTTTGTAAAAAGTTATAGTTGTAAAAATTACTTATCTTCTTGTGTTTAATAAGTTTGTAAAAGAAAAAGTTAAAAAAAAATTAGTTTACAAAAAGTGCCACTGCTGGGATTTGATCTCTGGCCACCCAGCTCACCACACACACTCCTTACCAACGCGCCCTTGGGTCTTTGACTGCTAGAGTTTGCACAAAATAAACTCTTATATACGTTAGACCAGTTTAGCTTATTAAGTTTAGTTAGCTTATTTTTAGCTTATTCAAAGTAGCTTTTTCATCCTTTTCAATTTTCTTAGCTTAATATTGTTATAAAGTATTTTTACAAAAAGTTTCAGATTTTTCCAATAAGTTTTAGTATTTTTAAACATTTAATTAGTGTTTTATAGTAATTAATTCATAATAAAAAATATAAAAGTCAAAAAAATATAAATCTTTTTTCTAAAATTTTCTTTTGTCATATAGTACGTAATAAAATTAGTTTTACACTCGTAGGCCTTTTATTTCATAAATTTTACGTTTTGTCTTGCGCTCCAGCGTAATTTTTAAACGTAACGCTCGTTTTTGTTTTAGACCACGTTTTTAGATAATTTGAGTTTACGTTTTAGTTAAGATAGTTTATTTAAGTCATTTTATTTTATAAAATCATAAAAACATCATTGTAAAAATAGTGATAGCATTTATTTAATAGATTTTAACTTTTTAATTTCTTTTAATTTGCATTTAAGTCGCTTTAATTTGCAAATCTTTTCTTTAGGTAATTACCCATCCAAAACCTTATCGATCACTATCCTTAGTGATCATTCTATCATCGATCAAGTGTTTATACACCAATTCATCCTCCGTGGGACTTAACGACCCGAGAATTCCTATATTCCTCGATCTTAAATTGCATTGGTGTGTGATTGTTTTGAGTTTCTTACGGTTGGTCATTCACAAGTGGCTAGCTTGCGTGAGATAACTTGACGGTTTTGCACCAATCAAATTTTGGCGCCGCCGCGGGAGGTCAGAAGCGTGTTTTAAGCATTTCCGCCGTGCTTGTGCATATACCATCGTTTGTAAATGCTTTTAAAAAAATCAAAAGTTCATTAACACTTTTCCTAAAGTGTTGATAACACCAAAAATATTTTCATTCTTTGTTTTTATGGCATGTTTTCAAAAATCCAAAATATTCATCTTTAACCTCTTACCCTTTTGATTCTTTATTCCTTTACCTCTATCCATTTGATTCTAAACTTCTATTCTCATGGAATCTCTCGACTACGACGAAACGGAGCGAAGTTGAAAAACTTCCTATTTTATCACAAATGACAAGAATTCGTGTTGTTCGTAATGATCCATTGATTCTGCGTGGGAAATAGAGCGAGAAACCGGGTGACAAAGGACCAAGTACTTTCATCCGATAATGAAGGTGCTAACACGTCCAACCTACGGCTATCCAAAGATCTAATCCCTCGATTGCTCCTAAGCCGTCTAAAATTGATCCTACACTTTCACGATTTACGGTTAAAAGCAAACATGCAGAATCTAGACCGGTGACTGTCAAGAATGACTTGCTTAATCTTCACGTTTCTCAAGAACCAGAACTGGAGTCCATAACGGAAGTGGTTGAAATTGCTAGCTCTCAGAGCACACCAGTTTCGTCAGTTTTGGGGATCTTTTGAACCGTATACAATTTGGGCCTTTATTGATCAATTGAATCAATTGGTGATTCAATTAGGGGTGCGAATCTTGGTTCTTCAAAAAACATGTGTGTTTGTTCCTTGTTTTTGAATTGATATGATTTCTGCCCCTTTTGATGACTTTGTGTTATCTGATTGGTATGGTTTTTCTGTTATTGAATCAATTGGTTATTGGTTTTTGCAACCGTATCTAACCTGATGATTCTGGGTTGGGTTTTGTTTTCGGATTGGTGTTATTGACAAATTTTTTCGAAACTAAAAATTCAAGGTGAAAACTTTCTGATGCCAGTTGATTGATCATTAAAACGCGATTTATCCCTTGGTGACAGAATTGGTTCTCTTGAAAAGATTCTGGAAACACACAAAGATGATTTCTTTGATTTGTGTGTTAGTTAGATTTTGCAAAAGTTTATCGAAACAAAACAGTTTCATTTTGGTTCAAAACAGGAGTGAAAAACTTGGTATATGATGATTTGGTTAAATAACCAACCTGCTCTGATACCAATTGTTGGACCTCTTTACGGATCTATGATCTAAACGTAGTTACAATATACCAAAACACAAGATAAAGATTGAAACTTTGTGAAATACAAATACTTTATAAATTTGTCATCATCTTCGTTTGGTTGCATGTTCAATCTATTTAAACAAAATGAAAAGGCACGACTTGAAAGGTTGTGTTGGTTCATTTTAACCAACAGGCATGTCCGTTTAGGGATAACTACCATCTAACTGTTTTCTTAACTAACTTCTAACTAACTATAACTGCCGTTTAGATCAGCAGATTGGGATTAACCCAATAGATCAAACTTGATATATTTCATTTATTTTTCAATTTATGTAATTCATCTCTTCTTTATGACATGTCCAGTATGCATATGCTCCTTCAGTCCTCAAAGGTTGTAACAATTTAGACTTCTTGTATGACATGTTTTATCGATCCCCTTGATAGGTTGAACCTAAGCTTACATATATGTTCACGTGTCATCTTATTTGTAATGTAGCAGTATCCAACTCTAGCGTCAACTAGGTTGACAGTACTAGTTCTAGTCGTTCGTTTACTTTGTCATAAGAAATAATATTACACTTTTATCACAACAGTAAAAAGTATAGAAAGGGAGATTAGTGGATCAATGTATAATATAATCAAGGATGAAGGATAGTGGAACAATGGTGTTCATTGTTTGATATAAAATGTATAATATAAACACATGGGACCCATGACTACCATCAAGAGATGTTGAACCTCTCAATATCGCTATGTAAAATACTCAGATCTTGTGTGCTGGCATACTTGATACCAAGGTGAGAGTTTTTTAAGATTATACAACACATTGATTTTTAGGGTATGACCATTTGACATGATTTATCTTTTGGCTAACAGGGAAAAATTGGGAAAATAGTGCTCAAACTTTCAAATGTTATGTTTTAAGGTAATTGGTTACTGTTACCTAGGTTGACGAGGCAACTAATGTATCGGTAACTATGATCGTGTCTCCTGGCCCCTGAAAACCATATAACGAGTTTAAAATTTATCCGGAATGAAAACGTACTAAAATATTTAGCCTTTTTTTACTAGAAATAAAGTGTGTTACCTGAAATAGATGTCAGACAAAAGCTATTTACCTTTTCTATGAAATTTTCTCTCTAAAGTCAATCTGTTTGACAACAAGTCAAAGGATGGAAGAATGTTTGACATACAACTTGCTATTTCAGGGACCAGAAATTCGAACTAGTTTTTTGAAGGATGAAAAACCTATTCAACACAAAGAAGGCCGAGAAATGACTATAAACACCGATTACACCATTAAGGGGAATGAGGAGATGATCTCCATGAGCTACAAGAAATTGTCTATTGACTTAAAGCCTGGCAACACCATCCTGTGTGCTGATGGAACCATAACCTTGACTGTCCTTTCATGTGATGTGGATCAAGGGGCGGTGAGATGTCGATGTGAGAATCCGCCATGCTAGGTGTGCGGAAAACGTAAATCTTCTAAGTGTTGTAGTCAATCATCCAACACTCACGTAAAAGGGCAAAGAAGATATTCTTGAATGGGGTATACCTAACAACATGGATATGATTGCTCTCTTTTGTGCGAAAAGGTTACGATCTTGTTAATGTACATAAGGTTCTTGGTCCTCGTGAATAGAATATATGGTTAATGTCAAAGATATGTACTTATCTACACATCGCACTAATGCTTGTCATGCATTAGATATCACTAATAATGGCAAAATGGGCGGGTTGGGAAGCATGTCAAATTGGGTGCCGGACAAATGAGTAATCTTGTGTACATTTGAAAGTGGGTTGGGTTGTATTGAGCCAATTTTCATCCACCATTATAATTTTGAAACGAAATTGTTATTCTTGTCGATAATATAATAATAAAGATTTTAACATGATAATTTGAGTCTTATGCATTGAATATACATATCGGGTGACTTTCAAGTTTTAACCTATTTGGTATGATATCGTGAAGCTGATCTTTTTGTTTCTTTGTTTAGGTTGAAAACCAAGAGGGAGTAGAGAATTTTGATGAAATTTTTCATGAGACGGACTCATTCATGGTTGCTCATGGAGATTTAGGAACGGAAGTTCCAGTTGAGAAGATCTTCTTAGCTTAAAAGATGATGATTTACAAATGCAATATTGCTGGAAAACTTGTTGTGACAGCAACACAGATGGTTGAATCCATGATCAAATCACCTCGTCCCCAGTCTTTGAAGCTTAATCGACGTCGCCAATGCGGTCCTTGATGGCACCGACTGTGTCATGTTGAGTGGTGAGAGTGCAGCTGGGGCCTACTCTAAGATAGCTGTGAAGACAATGGCTCGAATTTGCATTGAGCGAATCATCTCTTGATTACGGGTGATTTTAAAGAAAGGATAAAGTCCTTTGCCAATGAGCCCATTGAGTCTCTTGCATCATCTCGTCAGAAGAGACTCACAAGGCAAAAGCAAAGCTAATAGTGGTCTTAACCAAGGGTGGAACCACTGCCAAGCTGGTGGCCAAATACAGACCTGCAGTCCCTATATTGTCGGTTGTGGTTCTTGTTTTGACTACTGATTCATTTGACTGGTCATGTAGTAATGCAGCACTAGCTAGGCATAGTATTCTTTATAGAGGCTTGATTCCCATTCTTGCTAAGGGATCTGCTAAAGCTACGGATGCAGAGTCAACTGAGGTGATTTTAGAAGCTTCTTTGAAATCATCAAAGGGGAAAAGATTGTGCATGTCTGGTGACTCTGTAACAGCTCATCAAAGATTAACTCTGTATCAAGAACCTATCAACCCCAAAAGCTATCTCAGTCAAAGATCAAACAACAAAGAAGCAGACTTTGTGTTGTGAGTATTTGTAATGCAGTTTGATAGTTTAGCTTATAAGTAGTTTGTTGAAAAGTCAAATGTAGTCTTAGTATAAATACTTGTACCCTCTTCACTTCTCATTGTAACAATTCATTATGAAATAAAAAATCCATTTCTTTCCCTCTCATTTCTCTCGAATACAAATGTTATCATGGTATCGAGAAAGGTAACCACCACCACCAAGTGGTCAAGAACAAACTCCACCACACAATAACTAACTCCGCCACACAATAACTAACTCGTTACCTATAACAACTTGCACCACCATAAACCACCATAACTATTACAAATTTCAACAAATCAATCATCAAAATCAATCAAATTCAATCATGATTATGAATCCAATTATTAAATCATCTAAACCCATCAAAAAACATCAAGAATCTATCAAAAATGGCTCCAGAAGAACCATGATCCTCTTCATCCACCACAACTGATTTCACCTCACCCAATCACCCACTATACCTTCATCCTAATGATCATCCAGGTTTAATCTTGATATTAAAGAAACTGACAGGATAAGAAAATTACAGTTCATGGAAAATAAGTATGATGAGTGCATTAAACGCAAAGAACAAGTTGAAATTTGTTACTGGTGAGTTAATGGAACCAAATGTTGATTCAGAAGAGAAGGCCTTATGGGAAAGGACCAATGATATGATAATTTCCTAGATTCTGAACACAATATCAGATCAGATAAGTAATAACATGAATTTTGTGAATACTGCTTATGATTTGTGGAATGAATTGAATGAACATTATGCTCAATTAGATGGCCATAGGATACATCAGTTAACTCATAATATTGCTCAGTTAAAATAGCATAATTGTAGTATTGAGGTGTATTACCACAAGTTAAAAGGATTATAGGATGAGCATGATGCCTTAGAGTCACCTTATCTGTGTAATTGTGCCTGTAATTGTGAGAATGGTAGACATACTGGTGATAGAGAACAAAGAAAAAGTCTGATTCAATTCCTTATGGGCTTAGATGAATGCTACTCAAACATAAGATGTCAAATTCTGCTTTTACAGCCACTTCCTACATTAGCCAAAGCCTATAGCATGATTAGGCAGGAGGAAAAACAAATAGAATGCATAATACCCAAACCTTTAGGCTCGACAGCTCTATATGCACACTCATCACAGTCAAATAGGTACAACAACAAGAATTTCAACTCACAGACTAGATTTGGTTCACAAAATGGAAATAGGCCACAACCTGGTAGGAAAAGCTCTTTTAAGGCAGGGGTGTATTACACACATTGTGGCAAAGAAGGTCATAATGGTGATGAGTGTTACAAGCTAAAAGGCTATCCAATAGGTCATCCCCTACATAGCAAGTACAAATCACCAGTGGTCAAGACTGTGTATGATACTAAGAGTTCAAAGACTATCAACTCTGTTCAATACCAAGATGTAGGTCCATCCAACACAGCACATGGAGAATCAAACAGTGGGGGTAATGGAAATGATGCAGTATTTGTGAAGATTGATCAACTCCAAAACCAACTAAATCAAGTAATGCTGATGATGCAATACTTTCAGAAAGATCCTCCAACTGGTATTGTTAACTCTTACACCATTAGAAAATACAAGTTTATTGCTTCTATCAAGTTTAGATTTAAGGCTGCTTGGGTTATAGACACTGGAGCCACATATAGCATTTTCATCACCTTAACCACAATGCATGACACATACACATGTAACCCACCAATTCACATTACCTTACCTAATGGCCAAACTGTGGAGTTCAAAGTCTGTGGAAAAGTAAAAATCAACTCAGAAATTACACTTACAGATGTACTTTAGATACCCTCATTTGCCTCCAACCTACTGTTTGTTAGCAAAATAACCAAACAAATGCTTATGACCTCAATTTTCACATCTCTATCTTGCTACTTCCAGGGTCTCAACAAGAGGATTGCACATGGAAACCTTTGTGAAGGACTCTACACCATTTACCCTGATCATGGCTCATCATCACAACCAACCATCCTTTCAACTAGCAGCAGTGACAACATCACTCTTTGGCATTCAAGACTAGGCCATCCCTCATATTCTAATCTCAAACACATCAATTCTCTTTCAATGTCCTTTAGCCAAACAACATGCACTTCCTTTTTCACAAAGCACATCACATGCTTCACAACCTTTTGAACTTGTACATATGGACATTTGGGAACCATACAAACACCTTACATTCAATAAATGCAAGTATTTTTCCCACAATTGTGGATGATTTTTCAAGAGCCACTTGGACATATTTACTTCCTAGTAAAGATCATGCAACATCACAATAAAAACCTTCCATTCTTATGTGTTCAATCAACTTTACAAAACAATAAAGCAAATAAGAAGTTACAATGGTTTTGAATTTCTAAATATATCTTTGTCCATTTTCTTTGATTATCATGGAATAGTTCATCAAACATCATGTCCCTATACACCCCAACAAAATGCAAGGGTGGAAAGGAAATAGCTAGAGCCTTGATTTCAAGCCAATTTTCTAATACATTTTGGGTCATCGCATCTTAACTACTACATATCTCATCAATAGACTTCCTCCAAACCAATACACAACATAAGCCCATTTGAATGTTTGTATGGTACTCTACCACCCCTTGATCACTTGAGGGTCATAGGCTATCAAACCTTTGCACATCAACACATATCTGATAAATTTGAAGCAAGAGAAATCCCTTATGTCTTCATTGGTTATAATCCCACACAAAAAGGGTACATATTGTACAATCTTGACACAAATAAACTTTTCATTAGCAGGCATGTTACCTTCCATGAAAACAAGTTTCCATTTCATGACAAACCACATACGACCTCACCACAACAGACCCCACATGAGCACTTTAATCCACCTCACTTTAATTCCCCTGCACCACCAATACCTCAACCTTCAACATCAGTCAAAACATCCATACCAACTTCAATTCCTAACTCTCTTCCTTTTTCCCCTGACTCTTCCACAGCTCCAATCATACCACAATCTCCACCTTCTCCTAATGTCAACATAGAACCACCACCATCTTCTCGCACACAGGAAACCAGTACTACCACAGAACAACCACAACCTTCCACTCACACATCTACAACCTCAACTTTACCTCAATCACTTCCTCAACCTTAACCTCAAGTCAGAACCACTATAAGAACCTCCAAACTCCCAACTAAACTTCAAAACTACCATCTCAGTCTTCCCAAATCCCTTACTTCTTCCAAACATCATTATGCAAATTTCATTAACTATCACAACATACACATACCATCCACAAGACATTTAATAAACACCATTAATCACATCATAGAACCTCAGTCTTACACCCAAGCTGCCAAGGATCCTAAATAGGTAGGTGCAATGAACTTAGAACTAGTTGCCCTAGAAAAGAATAGCACTTGGATTGTTGTTGAGATCCCAGCTGGCAAGATACCAATAGACTGCAAATGGGTCTTTAGGATCAAATGTAGGGTAGATGGTATAATAGAAAGGTTCAAAGCTAGGTTGGTGGCCAAAGGATTTACTCAGAAAGAGGGTGTGAACTTCCATGAAACCTTTGCTCCTGTAGCAAAAATGGTAATTGTGAGAGCACTATTGGCCACTGCCATTCACAACCAATGGCATGTTGCTCAATTGGAAATCAATAATGCCTTTTTCCATGAAGATTTGACAGAAGAGATCTACATGAAACTTCCATAAGGCTATCCCGGTACTCATTCCAAGACAAGTGTCTAAAGCTACACAAATCTCTTTATGGATTAAAGCAGGCCAACATGCAATGGTTCCTTAAGCTTACTAGTTTTTTACAAAATTTGGGATTCACTCAGAGCTATGCAGATACTTCCCTTTTCACCTTTAAGAAAGATCATAATTTTCTATGCCTTTTGATCTATGTGGATTCTTTTAACAGGCAATAATCTTTCCCTCATCCAACACATCAAACAACAACTACATCAAAAATTTAGTATCAAGGACTTAGGATCACTCAATTACTACCTTGGTATTGAAGTACTCAGAAATTCCACTGGACTCATCATGACTCAAAGGAAATACACAATGGAACTTCTTCAAAGTGCTGGACTGCTCAGTGTGAAACCTTCCTTAATTCCTTTTAATCAACTAACCAAGTTGAATCATGAAGATGGTGAATGATGATCCTATGTAATACAGATCCCTAGTAGGAAAGTTACTATACCTCACTATTACAAGACCTGACATCTCCTATGCAGCATAAACCTTAAGTCAATTCTCACAGTCACCAAGAACTCCCCACATAAAGGCATTAATAAAAGTTCTCAGATACCTCAAATCTTGACCAAGGACTACTCTTTCCTTCAAACATTAATCTTCATCTAAAGGCATATTGTAACAGTGTTTGAGCAAATTACAGCTTCTCAAGAAGATCTATTTCAGGGTATTGTATCTTTCTAGGTTTATTTCTTCTCTCTTGGAAAAAAAGCAAACTGTGGTTTCCAGAAGCTCAACAGAGGCCGAATACAGGGCCTTGGCAGATGTTACATGTGAGTTGTCATGGATTAAATGCTTACTAAAGGACCTTGGTATTCCTATCTCAGATCCTACTAGTGTTTACTGTGATAATGCATCAGCAATAGCCTTAGCCTCAAATCCAGTTCAACATGCAAGGACCAAACACATTGAAATTGACTGTCATTTTGTCAGAGATAAGATCAAACAGGGTACCATTAATCCTATCTTCATTTCAACCAAGAATCAGTTGGCAGGTGTTCTTACAAAAGGACTATCCAAAGCACCTCATTATCATTGCTTATCCAAGTTTGGCATATGTGATCCCTACACATTGCCAACTTGTGGGGAGGGTAACAACTCATCAAAGATCAACTCTGTATCAAGAACCTCTCAACCCCAAAATCTATCTCAGTCAAAGATCACAAAGAAGCGGACTTTGTGTTATGAGTATTTGTAATGCAGTTTGATAGTTTAGCTTATAAGTAGTTTGTTAAAAAAAATAAAATGTAGTCTTAGTATAAATACTTGTACCCTCATCAATTCTCATTGTAACAATTTGATAAAATCAAATAGTCCTGAATATTACGTGTCAATTTCCCCCGATAATGCTCGTATTTTATATCATTTATATGGATTTACGCTTGTTTTCCTCTATATTTCACTTTCAGGTAATTTGCGAGCATTGGAGCTAATGAGACGCGGATTTGGAGAGTTTATTGAAGATATATAGTATGCCCATTATGAAGTAATTACGGCGTAACTCCTCTCTCACATTACGCCGTAACAAGAGCGTGACTCAGAAGGCTAACTCAACAGCAGATTACGGCGTAAATCCATCTTATGATTACGCCGTAACCAATTAAGTCAAATGATGTTCCACGCCGCTACAAGCTACGCCGTAACTCTTTCCACAATTACAGCATAATTATGATTTTGTGACGTATATTGAAGATACGGCGTAACTCATTCCTTGTGTTACGCCGTAACCAGCTTTTCCAGAGCAATTTACGAATATATTGATGTTACGGCGTAACTCACAACTTAAGTTACGCCGTAACTAGATCTGGCCTATAAATACCAGCCCTAAATTCTGCATTTCACATCATTCACTCCACACACAAAGCAGAGAACGTGGGTAGGAGACTGAAGGAAGATCTTGAAGAGCATACGGAGCCATCTCCAAGGGAGAAATCACTCCCTAACGATAAGCATTAATGATTTATCATTTCTTTGCCTTTCAATTCATGTATTTCATTATGTCAAACATTGAATCGATTGTTTCAGTTAATATGATCGACTAAGCACCTATGGTGCTAGCCTAGTTATGATTCCTTAATTGTTATGTTTATGTTTACATTGCTTTCGTATAATTGTTTCTAGTGTATGCATGCGTAGTTTGTTGGTAGCTACCCTTGTTTTGGTAGTTTTGAATGGCGGTTGTGTCTAGTTGCTTAAGATAATTGACCAACTGATCCTAAGTAGGCAGACTAAGTGGGAAGGGTAAGAATTGACCAACTGACAACCCTTCTTCACTTGTGCGAACTGACCAAATGATCACCTGCCGTTTGGATGAATTTAAGAAGTTAGGGATGAGTGTCTAAGATGCTAGCGCCCGGGCACTCATTATTATGAATCTTGCATGTAGCGGTACTTAATGACTTGGATTGGGGACTAAAACAAGCCGGACTTTCAAGGGTAGTAGCTTGATCTCGGTGGAAACCATTGTCGATTGGTTAGGACAACCGACCAAATGTCGTCCTAGCGACCTAAACCCCCACGTGAAGAAATTGGAAGTAATTAGACATGAACATAACTTGATAGGATGAGTAACTAGGTTAGCACACTTCTCCTATATTGATCACAACCTTTGCCCTTATTTGCTTTCTTTTATTTTTTTTAGTGCATAAGGTAGACCTTAGGTAAACTAGACTTAATTAGAATCTGCTCACATAGCTCTTGGGACGACCTCGGTTTTACCGATTACTACACTACACATGATCGGGTACACTTCCCGTTAGTGCATAAGGTAGACCTTAGGTAAACGAGACAATTATAAATATTAAAACACAGTCAAGAAACACGCATCACAATTCATTATGAAATAACAAATCCATTTATTTCCCTCTCATTTCTCTCTGAATACAAATGTTATCACTCTATGGTGGTTCTACATCATATTTGCGTTGCCTTAGTCATCATGATTTGTGTTGTGAATTGATTCATAGGTTTTGCTTATTTATGTATCGGAAGGCTTTTTTTATTTTCAAGTTCTGTTGGATCTTACTTACCTAAGGCATGCAGTTTCAATAAGTACCGTTTGATCAATGGTGAGTCAGAAGTTTAAGAAGATTTTTTTGTAGAATATTATTTTTCTGAGAAGTTGAAATCAAACTCTAATATACTTATTCCTGTGTTACAAAGTCTTATTTGAGTTATAAACACAGAGCGCATTAGAGAGACTTTAGTAGTTTTACAATAAAAATCTTCCATTTGGTATTGGACTTATGGATACTTAAGCTAGAGCTTTCTAACGATGTGTTTATGCATAGCTTATGCATATGGTTTTCATATCTTATCCTAGATAACTCAGTGTATGTGGTGAGCTATAACTGTGTAAAATTAACCACCATTATCTTTAATACTACCAACCACCCCTTTATTTTTATTATAAGCTCAATAAGAATCGTTCTCAAATGCATTTGATCCAAACATACAAAGAAAAAGAGACCATGACCAACACGGATGCGATCTAAGAATAAAAAACTCATACTACAAAACAGTTTCGTAACTGAACAATTACAAGGTGTAAATATGATAAGGATTTAAAACGTACACTTTTAAGGGTCATTTGAGCCCTTAATCGCCAACTTTATATCCGTTATCGCTTAATTTCGTTCCTTTTCACTTTTAGGTCTCTTGGAAGCAAAATCTTTGGAATGATGCATTTTGGACGAAAAGGAGTGAATATATGAAGAAAATGGCTAAGTCAAGATCAAAGACTCTCAAGTCATTGGAATTGAAGGCGGCGTCACAATCCATGGGCGACGCCGTCCCTCTCACGTAATTAAATTTGTGACGACTCAAGAGCGAATTTGCTATTTTACACCGACGGCGCCAGCTTTGAAAAGTAAGGCGTCACGAAGACTTTTCTTCTCGACGGCCTAGATCCGCATTCGCACGACGCCACTGCTGAAGACTAACGGCCACAACCACAACGTGACGCCGCCCCAATGATGACTTGGCCAAGACGAAACCCAATGACGACGATCGACGGCGTCCCAACTATAAGGTGACGCCTTCGCAGTTGTAAAATTATATATAGAAATCGAATTTTCAGATTTTAGGAGGTAGACTTGTGGAGTAAAAACCTAAAACGATTTTGGTCCGGTTTGGACAGTATCTTAGGGTTCTCATACCCTATTTTACATCAAGATAAGTAATTTACTTCATTGATTTCAATATGTCTTCAATTGTATGTGTGTATGCTTGCATGTTTAACATGTCCGATCTAAATTTCTTGTATGTTTGCTTATATCTATGAAACCTAGTCATTAATTATTGATTGGTTGTCTCTTATCTTAATTGTAATTGGCTT
The DNA here is from genome assembly GCA_022545495.1 of Chrysanthemum lavandulifolium. Taxonomy (NCBI): domain Eukaryota; kingdom Viridiplantae; phylum Streptophyta; class Magnoliopsida; order Asterales; family Asteraceae; genus Chrysanthemum; species Chrysanthemum lavandulifolium. Next base: position 458,421 of record JAHFWF010000159.1, read on the forward strand.
AGGATTGCACTAGGCTATCGTTGTGTTTTTAATGCTTGAGTAATCTTTGTGAACCTTAGTTTATACTCACTTAGCGGAATTGTAGACTAAACATCCAAAGATAACCTTAGAGTTAGTTTATGAATCCTAGAGATTTCGTGAGGCAATAACCTTAAGGTAGTCTCAAAGAGTTAGGGATAAAAGCATACCCTACGACCTTAGAAAACACAACACGTTAAGAATAAGGACGTGGCAATTCAACCACCAATAAAAGATAACTAGGGAGTAATAGTATCTAGGTAGACACATTTTTAATCATCATACGAGCACACATCAATAGACATAGACTAACTATTAGTTTAGATAATTAGATAATAGAAGTAATCGGTAGAAGTACCAACCCCCAAATCCAAACCCCGAGATTTTACCCTTAGCTATATAAAAAATATAAAAAAGATAAAAAATTAATATTCCTCAACCTCAAACCTTAGTGTAGTACATCTCTCACTAGCATTCCTATTCCTCTAGAGAACGATATCAATACCCGAGGCTTACCCAATACTACACTACAACGATTAGATTCACTGCCTAGGGTGTTAAAAACTTGCTCGATTTAAAAGGAAGTTTTTTTTTGACCGAACGCGTTATACGCGCATCAAAACAACTAATCACAACTGAAGAAAACTTAGAGATGAAAGAGAGAAAAAAGTTGAATTATTAAACCTTAAATCCAAATGAGTAAATATATAGTCTATAATTTAAAGTCATTCCCTGAACAATAACAAACATGCTAAACCAAGAACAATTTGTTAGAGTAAAAATATATACATAACTGCCCTTAAGCTTTAGAAGCTTGATAAAAAGAGATATCAATTTCGCCCGAATTTATGCGACTGTTTTGAGGATACAACAATGTGTTCAAGAAAAAAACTTGCATCTGACTAATCTGAATTTTTCTTCATGATTGATTTTGGTGCCATATATGTAGCGCATCAAAGTATTTCGGCAACCATTAAAACTTTTCAAGAATACTGTTATGTTCATGCAATATCACAATAAAAAACCTAAAGTGAAATTAAAAATAATTTTAGATTTTTCAATTGGAGCCCAAAAGCTGCAAGGTCCAATGCCTATCTTTGACCATTTAATAATGATTATTATGAAGCCCAATTAAGTATAATTAAAACCAAAACCTACCACTAAGCTCACTACTATGAATTTCAATTATTTGATTCATTAACCGGAAGTCATCGTAAAAAATTTTAAATTTCATTATGGCTCCTATTTAGGATTAGTTTTTTCTAGTTCCAACAAAGTTGAACCACCAAAGTTTCGATGTATTTTTCGCTTTCTTATTTATCTTATTTTTGGCTATCAAAATAATGTTCAATCTCAACAACGCACTGTTATTTGTTTAGTGACACGTATTGAAATATTAATTTATCAGTCACTAGCCATGAAATCCATAATCAAAATATGTTTATCTAAGTAATTAGTTTTAAGTTCTAACCATATAGATCAACCATCTTCTTTCGGTATTAACACTTAAAAAGAACCTGTTAATGGAATGAAACAAATAAGACCATCAGTAATGGGCGTCTCGAGACCGAGTCTTGAATCATGATGACCTAGTTTTCCCTGCTAAACTATCTATGGAGCATGCGTCTTCAACCAAAATAATGCAAGACTCGGTCGACTGCATGATCGAGTCGTGAAGAGTGTTTTGTGAGCTGAATTTGAGTCGTGTAAGTTGTTATTTTTGTTTATGTAGGGTATCTTTGTTTATATGTAAGGTGTATTTGAGTAATAAAGTTTATTGTAGAAAGAAAGTTGAGGTGACGTGATGAAGATATACGGTCTTGGGCTCCTTGTTAGACTAATCCTTAGTCAAATGAAGCAAGCATCCAATCATTGTCGCCTTTATGTTTTCATTTATCAATGAACATGAAGGAACTCATACTTATGTTTTCTTAATTATATCATGGAGTATTGTTTATTAGACCGGGTAACATGCATAAGCACATTCTCGTTTTCGAGAATCAGAAAGAGGGAGAGATAGTGATTAGTTGCTAATGATAGAAGCATTAGACATATTTCTTTGTTTATGAAAAGTTTAAATAACTTTATAAATTAATATGATGAAAAGCTAGCAAAATATAGGATAAGGATCCTCTAATGTTCATTTAAACATTAGAGGTGATGTTGTGTTTTAAGTGATTGTACATAGTAATTATTGTAAAACATTTATTTTATTTTAATTCAAATGTACAATCACTTGAAACACAACATCATCTCTAATGTTCAAATGAACATTAGAGGATCTTTATCCCAAAATATATATGTTACACGTCTTTTTTACTTTCTGTTAAGTACATCTATTAGAGTATAAAGATCGTGATATACTGGTCACTTTTCTGTCAAGAGTATGATCAAGGACAATGTTCCTAAAACTTTAGTAGCTATATCGGAACAAACTATCATCCTAGAAATTAAGTTACTATTTTTCGGAAGTTAAACTTAAAAGTACACTATGGAAACATACCAGAAGTAAATGACAAGATATGGCGGTTGATTATAGAAAGAAAAGTTAAAATAAGATCATCCAAAAGATGGATGTGAACGTAAGTAGGCAGGACAAAAAAAGCTAATTTAGTTTTGTGCTAGCATGTGGAGTTCATCATATTCATTCATGCATGCCTACATTTTAACAATTTAAAATTAGTAAGTAAGAATTAAGGATAATTAAACCTCATCTTTTCCCGAATTTGATGATTGAATGAGTGAAACTACTTTTGTCTTGATTAAAAAACTCGATGCCTTTAACAACTTTATTATTACCTCCTCATTCATGAATCTTCTTCTTTTTATTCTAGCTTTAGCACATGCAAAGACCAACTTCTCGTCCTTTCCTCATACAGTTTTCGTCAAAAACAATATGTATGTATTCTTTACCTATAAATTTATATTTTAATCTTCTATTTTACAATTGCCATAATTCATTGCCGTCTTTAACTTTGTATGAACACAATCACTACTACAAAAACTGTCTTTTCCCACCGAATTTTCCCACAGGAAAAAAGTCGTGGGAAATTTCCCACGGATAAGCGACAATTTACACACCAATTGCTTGACCAATTTTCCGTGGGAAATCGGTTGCTATTTTCCCACGGATTAGCTACGAATTATACACCAATTTGTTGACCAAGTTTTTTGTGAGAAATGTGTAGCAAATTTCCCACCGATTAGCTACTGTTTTACCGCTTAATATTGTTTACAAAATTTTCCAACGGATTACCCACCGATTTTATAAATCCGTGTGAAATTCGTGGGTAGTTTACCCACCGATTTCCCACAAATATATTGTTTTGTGTTTTTTACGATATAATTTCCCACATTACTATGTATGTCTTCATATATGTTTGTAACTTCATACTATATGTGCTTTATCATTGATGTAATTATTTGTGTAGGTATTACAAATGTGTGTGTATATCTAATGCGTATTTATGTAAACACGTGCCACAAGAACCATTGCATATACATGAACATTTGTATATATGTGGTGTAAGTTAATTCGCACTTCATATGTGTTTGTTTATTAATGTAACTATTAATTTGAGTATCATAAGTGTATGTGTAGGTTTATGTATAACCTTTTAGTGGAACAAACTATTGTATATGTATGGATACCTACACGTATATGTTTCGTATGTCCATTTATGACCTTCATTGTATCTATAAATGTTTTGTACGTACGTCTACGGATGTGCATATTCGTGAGCGTGTAACTATATCAAAAATTAAAAGAAAACGATTATGTTTTTGTTAAGTTAAATCGGTAATTTCCCAGATTACCTACGGATTTGATAATTTTGTGGGAAATATGTGTAAATACCACAAATTTCCCACAAAAATGTCGTCTTTATGTTTATGTATACTTACACATTCGCTTTACTTAGTATGTCTTCATATGTGTTTGTAGTTTCATATTATATGTATTTGTTTATTAATGTAACTATTTATGTGAGTATCACATGTGTATGTGTAGGTTTAGGAATAACTTAGCTTGTTTCATCTGAACCAAACGCAACCACATTCATAACTAAAACAAATTCCATTACATTTATGTTTGTTTGTTCACTTTAGCTCGTTATTATCATTTTGTGCCATGATTTGTTAAGACATATAATCTCACTTTTCTGAACAAATGAACACGTACAAAGAGATCGCTTAGTCATAGCCGTATTTATAAGCCTAAGCTTATAATTTTTTTGAAACAATACAATAAACATATTTATTTTAAATATGCTAATAAGTTTCTAATACAAGTAAACACAACCACCCATTAATCACGTTTACATGACACTAGGAGGCACGATGCAACCCGTTGTTGGGTGTTTTGACACCCACGGTGACGTCAGAATCGCACTACATCACACACCACACCAACATCATTGGGTCCCTCGTGGGTCGATCAACGAGACCCGTTCTACTTTCCCCTATTTTATTTTATGAGTGAGTGGTGTATTTTTGTTGGTGTGTTATAAGATTTACTTGCGCCTATAACAGTTATAGCCGGAGAAAATAATTAGTTATAATGATGTCATTGAATAATGCTCAGATGGCACACCGATAATGGTTATTCGCACCCGCCGCACCTTACACTAAATATTTTAGGATTCATTGTTTTTATTAAAACAAAAAAGACTAACTATTTCATTTGTTAAATGTATTTGTAAGTTTTTTTTCAAATCCCGCACTAACTTTTGCCCAAAATTGAAATTTCCCTTTCAACTTTTCATTAGCCCTCTAAGTTTTTCCCTAAAACCAAACTATCCCTCCACTCATCGTCTTTATCTCTTATCTCAGATCTAACATCCTCTTCTTCATAATACTTTCTCCCAAACTAATTTTCTTCACATCTTTATCTCGTCGTCAACAAATCATCACAAGTCACATCCAATGGTCTTGATTCGGACCTTGAAACCAATTTAAAGTTCATGTATCCATAGTATCAAAGGTATTTGTTGCTATTGAAGTTCTTTACATGTTAATAACATGTAATAAATGTTCATTCATGTTTAATTTACAGTATCAAAGGTATTTGTAATTGAGATTGTGATAGATTGGTTTGTTAAATTTTAAATGTGCATAGTTTGCCGAGTTTTAGAATAAGAGCTGAAATAACATGATTTGATTGTTTATATGAAATTGTATGAGAGCAAGTGCTTTTAAGGCTGAAATAATTTTTAGTTTTCTGAATTTGGGAATTATGAAATTTTATGTCAGGAAGTCGTTCACACATCTGTTCAAAGTGCACCTATTAAGTATAAAAGTAATAGCAATATATGAACCGAATTTTTGTGTTTGTTTGGACAAGCTTGACGCAATAATCTTTTGATATTTTAGAATTAAAGGACAAAGATTGATACCGGATCAAGTTTCTTTTATTTAGGCTATTGATTTGATGCACTTATAGCCTTTTTGGATATGTTCATACAGTATTGGGTATTGTTGTTGTTGTATAGACTTTTTGGATATGCGATTATTTAGACCGGTAACTAATGTATTTGTTTCATTTATTTTGTAGTGAAGATGAAGAGTACTTTGGGGAAAAGATGCACTTGTTAAAAAAATGTTCAGGTAGCACACTAGTGCAAATGTGTTTATATTAGTCTTTATTATATATTATAAGTGCTAGTTAAAATTAGCCGTTTTGGGTTGAAACTGATCGTATATGTTAGACTATAATAAAATGGGTTGTTTGTTTGAGTTGAAATGGGTTGATTATGCTTGATTTTTGTTGAGTTGAAATTGGCTATATTTGAATATAGTTTAGTGCAAGTTAGACTTGCAAGTTATGCTTGATTTTGTCTAGCTCAACTTTTGTGATCACCATATATATCTCTGAAGACACCCATAATGTTTACTACTTATGTATGTATTCATGTTGTAATTTTCTATGCCTTTGATTATTCATTTTATATGTTGTTGTAAGCAACTCTTAACTCTACTTGGTGCATATTGCTATCATGTCTATGTATGTATGATGTTGTACATGTAGGTAAGGATTTAGATGCACATTCTTCTTGTTTGATTTGTTACAGCGAATGTATAACATTGCTTATACTAGGCATATGTGGCTAAGTTTGTTTTTGTACCTGTTGTAGTTATCATAATACTTGTGACCTTTTATATTTTTTGATTTGTTACATTGAATGTATAACGTTTTGAGGTATTTAAAAATTAGGTGCTTTGGTTGGATGAAAAATTGGAGCAACACAAAGAAGAGCAAGTTCGTCATGAACTCTTTGTAAGGACTGAATATGAGGACCAACAAGACAAGGATCGTTGTAAATGGAAAGAGACGCTTAAGAAGTTCCAAAACACAACAATGTTTTGAAGACCAGCACACCCCCTCCCATAGTTAACATAGGATCTTTTGGTATTTGTAATCGGATATCGAGTATTATCCTTTGACATTTTCTTATGTTGAACTTGTAACTCGTGTATAAATATATGGATTTTAAGAATTCGTTAAATAAATTAATTTAGCTTCTTTAATTGCTCTTTGTGCTTGTTGACAGCGAAGTATCACTAATATGTTAATTCTTTAGTAAAAGGCGTCAATAAAATTACCGACGAAAATTTTCGGTCAATAACGACTGTTATTGGCAGATTATTAGCTCTATTTTCTAGTAGTGTTAGCACGTGTTTCCCACGGATTAATCACAAAATTACCACAATATTGTTCGGGGAAAATGTATTTTTTTGTGGGAAATATGTGATAAAATTGTAGTGTGAAAATTGTTGGAAATCTGTGGCAAAAAAACCACGGATATATATGAAAAATGACTACTAAAAACTGTGGGAAATCTCGTGGGAAATCTGTGGGAAACTAAACCCACGGATTACCCACAATAATATCAGTGGGAAATAGTCAACGCCTCGTGGGAAAATCAGTAGGAAAATATTTACCCACGGGGTTTTTACACACGGAATAATTCCGTGTGAAATCCGTGGAAAAGGGCCCTTTTCCACGGAATTTCCCACGGATTTTACTGTGGAAAAAACCTGTTTGTGTAGTAGTGAATGTTATTAGAGTGCTTGGTCTGCTAAATGCCAATAACGTATTATTCGCACGTTACGTCAATGTCAACTCATCAGCATACTAATAATACATTAAGAGCACTCCCATCATTAACGTGTTAACGCCCGTTAAGGGCGGCGTTAACGCCGTTATAGGCGTTATCCGTTGGAAGGCATGCTCAATAACGGCGTTAGAGGGGGAGCGTTGCCTCTTTAACGCCCGTTAAGGGCTAGAAAAAAAAATCGAAAATGTTACAAAAGTAGTCTCTGTAACGTTAAGTTTATAAAAAAATTTACATAAAACCCCTAACGCTAGTTTTTTTTTTTTTTTTTTTTTTTTTTTTTAATTCAAAACATTATTTTACCACTATAAATACCCAACTAAAACTCTATTTTTCACATTTCCTCTCACACTTTCATAATTCAAAAATCAAATTCGCTCACAATGGATCCAAATCAAGTGGTGATATTCCCTGCCTTGGTCGACACAGAAGACCTAGCAGACTTTCAATTTATGGCGTCCGGCGACGAGTATCACCTTCGGTTGGAACAAGAAGAAGGTATTGAATCTCAACATCCTACTGCTCGCACCCATATATATCGTGAACGTGAGCTTGCGAGGAACGCCCGCTCAACGATTATTTCGTACAAGGTTGTAAGTATTCAAACCGAATTTTCGTAGAAGATTTCAGATGAGCCGGAAACTATTTCGCTAATAGTTGAAGGTATTGAATCTTATACTTCGATAATATTCCGGATCATTTTAATTACTTTAGGCAAACACCCGATGCTTGTGGTCGAATGAGTATAAGTGCTCTAATGAAGTGTCGTCGCCATACGTCAATTGGCGACGACACCTCACCCGATGCATTTGATGAATACTTGCAAATGGGTGCGAGTACTTCACAATTATGTCTTGATAATTTTAACAAATGTATTATTGATTTGTTTATGCCGGAGTATTTAAGAAAACCAACATGGGCCGACATTCAAAAAATTTATCAACAACATGAAGAAAAACATGGTTTTACGGGAATGCTTGGTAGCATTGACTGCATGCACTGGGAATGGAAAAATTGTCTAGTGGCTTGGCAAGGGCATTTTGCTAGGAGTGATAAAAAAATACCCAACAATTATGCTTGAAGTTGTTGCTTCTCAAGATTTATGGATCTGGCATGCATTTTTTGGGATGGCGGGGGCAAATAACGATATTAATGTTTTAGATAACTCTCCGTTATTCGACGACCTTCTTGCCGATAATGCCCCAAGAGCACCTTATATGGTCAACGGAACTAGGTATGAACAGGGTATTACTTGGTGATGGAATTTATCCACGGTGGGCAACTTTCGTCAAATCCTTCACGGCAACAAGCGATGAAAACATACGTGCTTTAAAAGGAGACAAGAAAGTGCCGAAAGGATATTGAACGTGCTTTTGGTGTTCTTCAAGGTCGTTGGGGTATACTACAACAATCGGCACGTCAATATGAAATTGCCACGACACGTAGAATCATGTATTGTTGCATTATTATGCATAACATGATTATAAAAGATCAAAATTTGAATTACGTGACTATAACGAAGCGTGGGTGGATCCGTCAAGAAATTTGAGGCAACGAAGATGGGTTGAAAGATGTGATACTCACAATCGAAGGCAAAAGAAATACACGACCGACAAACGCATACCCAACTCTAACAGGACCTTATGGAGCATGTTTGGCGTAAGAATCTTGAACGACATGGACAACAACAAGAGAGCGGCGACGATGAATAAGTATTTGCTATGTTTTTTTTTTTTTTAATTGCAAGTGTGTTTTTTTTTTTTTTTTTAATTTCGTTGTATTTTTATTTTTTTTAATCTCGTATTTTAATATGTTTTTAGTTTTAATGAAATGTTTGTTTTAGTTTAATAAATGAAGTGTTTGTTTTAGTTCAGGGGTTGAAATTGAAAATATGAAATATTATTGGTGTTATGGTGTTATTGGGATGTTATGGTTGTGAGTGTTTTTTGGTGATGTTAATGTTAAATATTAAAGCTGATGTGGCGCTGACGTGGACGGTGTTATTGGTGTTATAGTGTTATGGATGGGAGTGCTCTAACAACTAAAATTATATCCTCAGAGAAAAAACCCAACAACATATTATGCGTACAAACAAATTATTTTTAACTTTTTCATTTTATTATTTTATACAAACACATTTTAAATTGAAACTCAAATAAGATATATTTAAAATACGATATGATTATAAATACGATACAGATATGCCAAATACAAAAAAAAATACGATACTTAAAAATACATAAAAATTAAAAAATACGATACAAGAAAAATTAAAAATATGATAGAACAGGACAAATATTAAAAACTACGATACAAAGAATAATAAAAACTGCGATACAACGAATACTAATTTGAGCTCGAGCCCGTGCCAAAGTGTCGTTTCCGGATATCGTCTTTGATTCTTTCGATATTTTCCGCATCTTCCTGCTTCATCTCCTCGGTGCTAAAATTAAGAAACTTCAATTCTTAGAATTTCTTTTGAGTTTCGATATAATCAAGTTTTTAACCCGTTCTTGTCGCAACTTCTCTTGGATCATTTCCTTGAAAGTTTCTCTACTAGACGAAGAACCTGCCGAATGCGTAGAGTCCGATATTTTACTCTTGGAAGGCCGTGGCTATCGAGGACGTGAGATTGTATCATCTCTAAATAGCTTGTACAGTTCTTGAACGTCCTCGGGTGTACGCATGCGTCTTCCAGGTTGAAAGACTTTGGCACCATGCCATTTGTGGTGATCTTTCAAGACATCTCATGATTCATAGTGGAAAAGCACAAACCCCCATGCTTGCTTGAATATTTTGTAACAACGAGCCAGCCACTTCGAACCGTTTTCACCACTCATCTATTCATTTTCGTCGACAATTCCGACGAACTTGTTGCAATCCTTTGTCAACGTTGTCCACTTTCTCGTGATCATATACTTGGTACATTCGGTGGTTGAAAGACGGTTGAATTCATTAAAACCCTTTTTCAAAATGACTTTGAATTTTGGTCAATGCCGAGTCTTGGGTCCTGGATATGTGTACGTACGTTTCGGCCAAAAGATTTTCTTCCGCTTGTGTCCAATGGGTATGTACGATGTTGGTTTTCTTTGTTCTCGACTTTCGTCACTTTCCTTTTCCTTTTTATTTTCCGACCAGAGAAGACTCGGTGTGTGAACTTTGTGATGGTGATAGTGGTGATGAGTTTGGTGGTGAGTCTTGTAAAACCCGTGGTGGCATCATTTGTTTTGATTGTGAAGAACTACCGAGATTCATTTTGTAGAAGTATTTTTGTTGTTGTGTGAAAAAGCCATTTGGTTATAGTGATCTTGGTTCATTAGTCGTGCAAAGGAGGCTTATAGATGATACGACATCGGGTTTTGCGGGCACCGTAGATAAGGTGGCATCGGATTTGGCTTGAAAATTGAGGGTATGAAGGCATCGGATTTTGCGTTTTTTGGATTGGAAAGAACGATCGGATGATGGTGTAGTGGGTGACGGAAACCTTGAATTAGCAGACTCGGATTGCGAATGTAATATGTTGTTAAGTAGCCAATCGTTAGTGTTTTATTGTGACATTTATGGAAGATAAATGGAAGTGTATGTGAAAGTTTTGTTAAATTATGATTTGGGTTGAATGTATGAAAAATGTTTAGTTAAAAGTGGGTATTTATTGATGAAAACTGGGGTTTGTAAATTTTTTGACCGTTAGTATCCGTTGCAAATTTGAATTTTGAATATATAAAAAGAAAAAAAAGACGAATGGCGTTTAGTTGTTGCACCCGCAAGTTTCCAAATGGCGAGAACCTCGGTACACGAACCACGCCGCCATTGGTATCAAGTGTGCCCAATGGCTTGTGGTTTGGCTCCGAACTGAGCTCTCTTATATAATATAGTTTATGTTATAGGGAATCAGGTTTCTAAATGATGCATTATTGGTTTTTAGCACTATTGCAAAAATCGACTTCAGCGGTTGATTAATCGCTAAGCGGGGTTTAACCGCTCTGATTTTTACTAATCGGTTTGGTCAAAAATCGGTCAACATACCGATTAATTGGATAAAAATCGGCCAAATCAGGCATAAGTCTGTCAAATCGGATAAATTGGCCAAGTCGGTTACGGATAGAAATCGGCCAAGTCAGACATAAATCGGCCAAATCAGAAGAAAAAAATCCGCTAGATCGGCCAAATCGGGCATATAATTTCAAAATTTTATAATTTTATATATATATAATCCAATCCGATTAATCCTCGTCTAACAAATTAATCGCTAGGCGGTACCCGGCCCCCAACTACCGCTAGTGATTTTTTGCAACCTTGGTTTTTAGTGGTAAACTTCCTCGCATACGTACATTTTTTCGCGCACTAATTGGAACTTGAACTATTTGACTAAGTAAATCAAGGATACCTAATTAATGTCCATCTTGCCAAATGCCTATTGGCATGGACGTACCTTTATAAGGGCTAAGGAGGGCTGTGGCCTTCCTAAAAGTTTGGGCCATTAGTGTAAATTTTTGATACTTCAAAGGTTGTTTTGCTTCGTAACTAATTTTGTCCTCCTAGAAAAATTTGTCATGCTTAAACATCAAAAACGTGAAAAGGTCATTTCATTTTCTCAACTCATGATTTTAGAGGCAAGATAGGTGTATGGCATGTATTTCGTTTTAATTCTGAGCAGTGTTTTTAGCTTTTATAGTTACATTATTAATTGTTAAGCATTCTAGTGGTTTACATTTTATTCATCAATATGGGTCTTTTGACCATTTTCATTGGTTTCTTTTGATGTTGCAGAGTAAGTTCTATCATGTTTGAAATGAAATATTGCCTTAATCTTTCGATTGACATAAGTAACATTATGGAGTTACAAGTTCTTCAAAAGTATAATTTAGTGGGAATTTATACTTTATCGTTTATTTCATGTTCTCCTGTAATAAACATGGTTGTATTACATGTTGATTTTTTAATTATAAATAACGCTAGTTTAAACTTCTTATAATTTCGGTCGCCTTAAAAAAAACGTTCAAGTTCCGTTATTGCCTATTGGTATGTTGTATGCATAGTATCGCTAGAGTATGTCTTGCAAATCAAATAGTTTGTTGGAAAATTTAGTGCACTTGTGAGACTAGTTCACACCTTGTAATGGGTTAGGAGGTGCGGAGTGTACACCCATAAGGTCCATGAACACCTCGACTCTTATAGTGGTTTGTATTGGTAGTCTTGGTGAAAGTCTTCTTTGGTGAAAATCTTGCTTGTGGAAAGTATCGCTTGTGGTTTCCATCGATAAGCAGTGTTTCCACCGATAGCGATGTTTCCATCGATGGCGGTGTTTCCATCAAGTGGTGTATCCACCGCTAGTGCTATGAAAGTATTGATAAGCGGTGTTTCCAGCGATGGGTTGTATTTCCACCGCAAGTGGAAAGTGCTCGCTAGTGGAAAGTACCGCTTATTGAAAGTATCGCTGATGGCGTTACAAGCGCATTATGACCACGTTTAATTGGTCATGTAACCACTAACGGCTATAATGGGGATAGTTATGAGGTGATTAATGGGCGATTAATCCTCATAATTCCATTTGAACGGTTGAGAGTAATGTCCTATAAATAGGATATCGATTATGCATGAAAATACACAGAAAACACTAAACACTTATTAGCGAAAGGGTTATAGAATTGTGCCTAATTCTCTAAGCGCATTTGGTCTTATCCCAGTAGATATTCGTGATACCCGGGCATTATGGTCGAATAGTTTACTTTGGAAAGTGATCACACGATTCCAAGTGATATCCAGTAACCACCAAGTGGTATTTGTTATCACGACTATTGTTGTTTCACGAGGTTGATTATCTTACCTGCTCGGGAGCTAACCGCCAACAATCAAAGTAAACTATTTTGTGATAATCAATGGCAACCTAACGCAATGAAACACATGGCTTCAAACTTTGCTAAAGTCGGACAAGTTTGAAGGGTGGACTTTAGGAGGTGGCGAAGAAGATGCACTTCTTGGCATCAAGCATGAGTGTGGTCTATGTGCCGACTACTCCAATTCACGATGATGGTGATGATGCTACTTGTGGAGCGGATCGGGAGGAGGAGCAAGTGGGAGAATGATGACTACATATGCGGAGGTCTTATTCGAATGGTATGTCCGATTCTTTGTTTGATATTTATCGAACTTTGAATCTTCCAAGGAACGTGGATTCCTTGGATGCCAAATATATGGTGAGGATGCATCAAGTAAGAAGTTCCTTGTTAGTAATTTCACAAATTACAAAATGACCGATTCAAGACCAGTTATGGAACAATACAATGAACTTCTTGGAATACTTGGAAGGTTTACACAACACCAAATGAACATGGATGAGGCTATCAAAGTCTCTTGTGTCATTGACAAACTCCTCCTTCATGGAAAGATTTCAAGCATACCTTGAAACATATGAAGGAGGAGTTAACTCTTATTGAGTTGGTATCATCCGCACATTGAGGAATCTCTCAAAGTGCGGGATAATGACAAGCCAAAGAGTGGCAATCTTCTTTGGACCATCTGTTGTCAATATGGTGGAGCATAACAACTCCACCGGTACAATGACAACAAAGGCAAACGCAAATATCATGACAACACAAGGCGATCCTAACAAGAAGGCTACACCTACTTGTTGGAAATGTGGCAAGACCGGTCACATTAAAAGGGCTGCAAGGGTGTTAAAGTTGGTGGTAAAGCCAATGGATCGTGCACTAATGGTTCGGAGTGGTGGTTCACCAACTCATCGAAAGGTCGAATATGTTTAATAAGTCTTTTCGATTTATTATGTTACATATGTCTCGAATCTTTTATGTGCGAGGATGATGAAGTTGCGTGGTGGGTTGACTCGGTGCAACAGTTCATGTGTAAAGATAGAAGTCGGTTCAAGACTTATGAGTCACCGAATGATGGTTCTATTCTTCACATGGGAAATGAGTCAACGACCTTGGTGCATGGTCGTGGTTGTGTAGATCTTAGATTTAGTTCGGAAAGATTGTAACTTTGTTTAATGTTATTCATGTGCTCGATATAAGGAAAAACTTGGTTTCAAGTAGTGTTTTGAATAATCATGGATATAAACAAGTTATTGAATCGATAAATTTGTTCTTTCTAAGAATGGTGTTTTATTGGTTTTGGTTATTTATGTAATCAAATGTTCAGGCTTAATATTACCACCGCAGTGTTATTTCGACTTTTGTGACCACATATGATCGGTGATTCTACCCATGGCATGCTAGACTTGGTCATGTTCACTATAAAAGAATGCAAGATATGTCTAGGGATGGTTTAATCCTCGCTTTTGACATGGACATCAAACGTGTAAAACTTGTATGTTGACCAAGATAACCAAGAAACCCTTTCGTGGTGTTAGTCGTGAGACTAAGATCTTGGAGCTTATTCACGATGACTGTGTGATTTGCATGTCACTCCTTCTTTGGGGAATAAGAAGTACTTTGTGACATTTATTGATGATGCTTCTAGATTTTGTTATGTCTATCTGTTACATACCATGGATGAAGCATTAGATAAATTCAAAGTGTTTAAAAGCAAGTTGAATTACAACTTGGGTCTTTGATCAAAAGATTAAGGACCGATAGGGAGGTGAGTACATGGATACTCAAGACTTTCGATCTGTTGGAATAATCCATGAAACGATCGCCCTTATACTCCTCAAGAAATGGTATTTCGAAAGGAAAAGCAGGTCTTCAAGGAGATGGTTAATTTCATGTTGTCCTATTCGAATCGAGTCAAGGTTCGGGGTGAAGCTATGTTAACGACTTGCTATTTGCTAAATAGGGTTCCCAACAAAGGAACAAGGTTACCCTTATGAACCGATAAGGTTTTAAAGGTACCATTTTGAGGGTCGTTTAAGCCCTTATTTGATCACTTTTGTATCCGTTATTGCTTAATATCGTTCCTTTTCACTTTTAGGTCTCTTGAAGGCAAAATCTTTGGAATGGCACTTATTTGGACGAAAAGCGCGAATATCTGAAGAAAATGGCCAAAGTCGAATCGAGACACTCAAAGTCTGAAAGCAGGCGGCGGTGTCGGTGTTAATTACGACGCCGTCGGAGGATTTTTGTGACGATCTGAAGCCAAAACCCTATTTTCAAGTGACGGCGTCGGGCTTTAAAAGAGTAGGCCGTCGCAACTCGCACGGCCTAGATTCAATCCGACGGCGTCGGAAGCTAAAGAAGCAGGCGTCACAAGCATAAGGTGACGCCGTCGCAAGATTAACTTGGCCAAGACGAAACCCTAATGATGGCGACCGACGCGTCACAACTACTAAGGTGACGCGTCACAAGGTGATCAAGACTATCACAAGATGCTTGCCAAGTAGTTGATATTGTTTTGGCCATAACTTTTGCATACGAACTCGGTTTAGGTGGTTCAAAAGCCCACGCGACCGAACGAGAAAATCTACAATTTGCTAAAAAATGGTCGTGACGCCGTCACTCTATAAGTGTGACGCCGTCACTCTTTGCCGATGTAAAATCGCCTATAAATATAACATTGTAACTTCACTTTTTGTAGGCCCTAAACCCTAAGTCCGATTCCGGGGTTTAGGTAGGTGTTTTTCACGCAACTTAAAGGGTTTCAAACACTCCATAAACATCGTGTAATGATTTGTTTGTTAATCCAATCCTATGGTAGGTCTTCAATTATCACAATTGTTGCTTCTCTTCATTAATTATGCTTGGCTAATTCACCTAGTGTTTGCTTATGATTGTATGAAACTTGTATATAATTAATTAGATCTTATTGATTTCTTAGTGATGCTTGTGTCTATCTTCATCATTAGGGTGTGATGATCCGCGCTAAACCGTCAAGTTTTCACTGTGGTGACCACTGTGAATGGCCAAATCAGAAGAAACTTAAAACGGATTAAGCACGAATGCAATGAAGATCTGGGGAGTATAGGGTTTCCGGGTCGTTATGTCCCAATGAGCTATGCAATGGATCACCCAACGTATAGTGATCGAGAGATTTGAAGCAGGAAAGGAGATTTGAATAATTATAACTACGAAAAAGCCAACAAATTACAGAGGCTTAAATGCAAATTAAAGAGAATTTAAAAGATAAAAACTATTAAATAAACGCTATCACTATTTTTAAAATTGATGAACGTTTAAAACTAAAAACTTACGTTTAAATAAAATTACGTGGCGTATAAAATAAAAAGTGAGATCTAAGAAATAAAAGTCCTAAAATATGAAAATGACATTTTACAAACCTAATGATAAGAGAAAATTTATAAAAAAGAAAATTATTTTATAACTAATTATCTAATTATTATTAATTAAAAACTATTTTTAACTATTAAATAATAACCTAAAACACAAGAAAATATGAAATAAGGCTTGAAAAATAAAATTAAGACTTAGAAAATCTAAAATATCAAAGAGAATTTTCAAAACTATTTTTGTATTTTTCGATTATTTTGGATTTTCTAGGAATTAAAACTATTAAAAACTAATTAAATTACTTAAAAATACAAATTTAACTAAGAAAAATCTAGAAAAATATTTTTTTGGCTTTTATATATATCTTAACTTAAGAAAATGAAAAATTATTTTTTGAACCTTTTACGAATTTTTTGTATTAAATGCTATTTAAAAATGCTTAAAACTAATTAAAATCAAGAAAAATAGCAAACAAGCTAGGAAAAATCTGAAAATTTCAGGAAAACTCTAAAATTATATTTAGAATCTAAGAAAAATATAAAAAACAGGGGTTGTGTGGAGGAATTTGAAACTGATGTACAAGTGCTTATTGAAATAAGCACTAGAATAAGCCCAAGGGACACAACAAGTACCAAACTGAAACAGAAGCTTGAATAAGCTAAAAGAACCAAAATGGAACTAGAATCAACAAGCTTAAACCACTGAATTGCTAACTCAACAGATTTGGATTATATGATTATAAGCTAGAAACAGGTTTGAGGTGCCTACTTTGAGCTTATGCACAAGCTACCAGATAAGCTGAAAATGAAATCCAGTACTTGGGATCTAAACTAGACCTGGCTGGGACCTTGAAAACCAAAGCTGAAACCTAGACAAGCTTTTGAGAGATCTGTGCAAAGGATGCAAGAAACACATGCACACTCGATTATCTTGAGTGTGCATGTGGCATTTATTTAACCATTTTGACAAACAATTTTGAGCTTTATAAAAATTTCACAAAATTACACAAAAATGCTAACAAGAAATTAGACCAACATGAGATTTTAAAACATCAAGTTTCACTAAGTTTGACCCAAAAATGAGTCCACTAAAAATCAACTCAGTTTGCCAAAAACTGAGAATTTTACTCTTTTGACTTTTTGAAAGATATGGACAGTTGACTTATATGAGTTTTGATCTTGATTTAAGGACTGAATGTGATGTTTTAAGATGAATTACACCTACTGCAAGCTATATCTATGATATTTAAGCACAAAATCGGTTTTTGTTTTGACAACATTACAACAGTTAAGCTATAAAGACAGTTTACATGGAATTTTGACTTTGGTGGTTTGTAGCTACAAAATGAAGACAGATAGGATCATGAATATGCTTAACAAACATGAACCAACAGGAGTTAATCACTGAACAAGCCTAATAGCGGGTTTGTGACAATTCCAAACACCCCTATACTAAGCGATATGAACTAAAAATTGAACAAACTCTCGAACCAACATGATTTCTTGATCATACTAAGTCTAAATACCTTGATTAACACAAAATAGGCAAGTAGGAACTAAAATTAAACACAGGTACAGATATAAGCTCATTATGCAAAATAGAACTAAAAATGAAAATGAGACAATCAATACTCACAAGAGATCCAAATTGGTGTTACAAAGCTAAACTGGACCCAATCCTAGGCTAACCTATTCTATCTCAACCCATCCAAGTCCCTGCATCCACCCAAATCGACTTCCATTTCAAATTGAGCCCCAGTTTGACTTTCATTGACC
Organism: Chrysanthemum lavandulifolium; assembly: GCA_022545495.1. Classification (NCBI taxonomy): domain Eukaryota; kingdom Viridiplantae; phylum Streptophyta; class Magnoliopsida; order Asterales; family Asteraceae; genus Chrysanthemum; species Chrysanthemum lavandulifolium. The sequence continues at coordinate 476,508 of JAHFWF010000159.1, forward strand.
ATGGAACAAACTTGCTTAAAATTGAATTTAGGCTTACTCAAAGGCTAAAATAAGCTTAAATGACTTAATTGAGCTTAAGAATAAGTTAATAAAAGCTTTGACAATAGAATTTTAAAACTGAAATGGCAACAGTAAACATGGGGCTTAGAACTTATATAAAAAACTTGAGATTGATACTTAAAAGCACAATACAACAATGTTTTAACTTAAATGTGATACAAACAAACTGAAGTTACAACATTTGATTTAAACTAATACACTAAAAAAAAACGACATTAAAGAAAATTATAAAAACTAGCTAACACCTTTCTCTTTCTCCTCTTGCTTCCTTTTTATACCCACACTGCTTCTCCACTTGTTCTTAGCTTTTCCCACCTTTATTTTAGACACTTGGATGATTTAAGTGAATCTTGGCCTTTGATTTCATTTTGGCGGGAAATAGGGATTTTGACAGTTGGGGGTTTGAGTGATAGAATGAAGGTGCATTAAATGCATCTTGGAGTGTAGGAGAGGTGAGGGACATGGAAGGATAAGGTGAGGAGGGGATGGGAAGGTAGAGTGTGCAGGGATGTTGCAGGTTATCAAGTGGGAATGAAGGACTTTTGGCGCGTATGAGAGATTTGACCAAAGGTTTGACCGGGTATTAATATAAAAGGGGGGTCAAATCAGGCATGGGGTCCAAAGGGTTTAAGTTGCAGGGTCAAAAAGGGATTATGATAGGGTCCAATTTGGTTTAAAGGCTTAAATAACATAGGGACCTTTGTGCAATTTCTGAAAATGTAAGGACCAAAACTGCCAATATCTCAAAGTTGATCCAAGGGCTGAAATTGATGAGTTGCAATAGTACAAGGACCAAAGTGACATTTTCCAATTTTCCAAGGACCATTTTGCCAATTTTGAAACTTGGAGGACCAAACTTGTAATTTTCTCAAACTTTTATATTTTTCACCAAAGGACTAATTTTGACAAGTTATGATTTAAAAGGACCTTTGGTGATTTTTCTTTGAAATTAGGGCTCGGGGACTATTTTTGACAATTTTTGAAACTTGGGGACTGAAGCGCCAATTATGCAAACTTTGCTCATTTTTCATCGATTTTAAACATTTTGCATCGAAACATATAAAATGCAATTTTGGAATATTTTCGATATTTTGATGCATTTCGAGCATTTTTAGACGTTTTGCGAGTTCAGATTGACCAAAATGATGAGTATTTACACACTCATCATGTGACAATTCAATGAGTCTAATTGGTTTAGTTTATAATTCTTGCATCCTACTGTCTCTTGTTTGATTGGTTGTCTCTTATCTTAATTGTTAATGATCTAGTAATGCGATAGGTCATTCGTTGTGTACTTAATGCTTGATTCATCTTTGTGAACCTTAGAATATGATTACTTGAGTAGTTGTAGGCTAAACCATCCAAAGAGTGCCTTAGAGTAAGAGTTTATTATCCCCAGTGGGTTTTGTAGACGAGACCCTTTGGTAAGTTCAAAGAGTTAGGGATTAATGCATACCCTACGACTTTAGACACACAACGCGTTAAGAATAAGGACGTGACAATTCAACCATCAATAGGACGTGACAATTCAGTGGGTAGAATTGGATAGCTAGCAAGGAGTAATACATCATAAGTAGATACGCTTCACGTTCTTGGTAGACCCCTAATTTAGTTAGTACCTTTTGGGATAGTTGACTAGTAACTAATTCCACCCTCCCTCCAAAATCGAGATTCATAAAATATAAAAATACAAAATAATCATCCTCATCTTTAGACTTAAATCGACATATACTTCAGCTCTATCGACATCGTTGGAATCACTCCTAAGCAGTATTTCAAGTATTTATATTTCATATGTAATAGGTAGCTTTATTATGGCCTTTATGTTTGTTTAAGATCAAGCTTATGGGCCTTCTACATAAGCTTGACCTTAAACAAACATAAAGGCCATAATAAAGCTACCTATTACATATGAAATATAAATACTTGAAATCTTGTTAGAGTGATTCCAACAATCTCCCTCAAGTATATATGAATGTAAACGGTGAAGGCGTTGATGTAATAGTAGTGTGGCGTCTTCGACATTCTTCTTTCTTGTGAGAGGAATTGTCTTGATTCGAACAATCTCCCGGTGTAGAGATCGTTATCTTTGAAGCAGCTTATGCTTTGACGTCATCTTTAACTTTGTTCTTTGATCATTGTTCTTTGTGGTGAAAGTGATAGTATGTTGTTATGCGCATCGATGCACTTCAGTGCGCTTCATTTGCTCCGGTGTCTCCACGTCATTCTTCAACATGCTCACACGCCTATGACGTTGGAATTCAATCTTGATGAAGTTCTCTAAGTCTTTAACTTTGTAGATTCTTTGGTTTGACGAAGAATCATTCGACGGTTGTGTTGCTTTTGAATAGAACTTTCATTGGTGATGATGTTGGCGTGAGCATGAGAAGAGTCAAGACGATCATCCCGCCCGGAGCTTCCATAAGAAGAAAACATTTCAAACGGTTAGTAATAAGCGGTTTCCGGCACTTACAAGTTTGAACTTCGAGAGTGTTAATAGCATAGTGTGAAAACACAACTCTAATTCTTACAAAGGCCGTTCTGAACCGGAGTCCCACAAGTGAGATAACGCGATGTACCAAGTACATCTATTAGTTCGAGATGAGTCGAGGTACACCAAGCATCACCTCTGTTGTAGACCGTATGAGACACACCGCGTAATCCACGGGAGTTACCGAAGTGACACTGTCGTGGCATTTGATGTTGACCCGGCGAGTTTCCATTCAATCACCGAGGATCATGATGTGAACCTCTCATAAATGTTCTCGACAGTTGCTAAGATCCGTGAAGGACTCGATATGAACCACTTATGATCTTATTTGTTGATCATCAAGTGATTAAATGTCAAGTGTTCCTAAGAGATCTTTTGATGAATCTCGTGGCTCTAGACTCAATAGTGCGTTTTGGTTTTCCCGCGGAGACTAGGAGAGGGTCTCCTTCTTCAATACCAACGATCTCAAGAGAAAGCCAATAGTTTATGTAGGGTTCCCGTGAGAATGAAACAAGCTTACATTGAGAGAAACTTGAGTGGCTAAGAAGGTTTAGTGCATGCGTCCTTTGGGTCCATGACGACTTTTAATCTTCAATACCGGTGTCACTAAGTGACAACCAAGAGTATATGAATTGAACCCGATTATGCGCCTAAGTTGAAGAACTGAGGGCTATTTCTTTTCACCCTTTACTTTTCATTTCTTTTGATTCTTCAACTCCTTCTTTCTCCGATTCTCATTTTCTCCTTTACAATCATTCCTAAGGACTTCTAACACTAACTAATGGTAGTGTCCTTGGGTAGATCCCTCCACTCTGGCGGATCATAGGACAGTTCTTCCTAACCTTAGTCACCTTATAACTCCATGACTAACCTATGTTGCCATTAAAACCATCAGTATGTGAAAATATCTCTCAAAGGGTTTGTAAATGAAAACATGTTTGAACCATCGCGAGAGATAAGTTTTGCATAAATACTCCCTCCACATGTGCTTAATAGATTTAATGGTTAAATGTACGGTGGGAAGGAGCGACTTTTGAATTGATCCACTAAAGATAGACAATCTCCGCGAGACACGGTTACGTTGAATAGTTAAAGAGTTACATTGTCGACTTTTAGGTGACAACTAGCTCTAATAACTACCTTGAAGGTGTAGACAAACCTTGGAAGGTTGTTAAACCCGTCGAGTTCATGTCTATCAAAAGTTTCTCGAATGGTACTTTCTACTCAGACAAGTCCTGCGAGACACGTTTACATCACTAGCGAACTAGCTTGAAATTATTACCCGTCAGGACAAGTCTTTTCGAGTTACTAACAGTTTAGTACCGTCAATTCGTTGTTTAAGTCTCGAGATACACGATTCATTTGCATTTTGCACAACATATTTCTTATCACTAAATTTTCTCCCCTCAAAATGGCATATAAAAATGTTATTTTTGAGCGGTTGAGAATAAATATGACCATTTTGAGTGTCATGGAAGAGTGACCACGTGAACAATTTGTGAACAAAGTTTGAATTCAAATACTCCCCTCAACTAGTGATATAAGCGGTTGAGGTTTTAAAATCATATGGGAAGTACTTGTCTTTTGAGCAAAACCTTGAAAATGAAAGGTTTGATAGGTTTACTCAAAATAAGAAGCTTTCGCTCCTTTTATAAGGATTGTGGCACCGAGGCGTACTACGTGGTCCTTTCTTGACAATTACGGGTTGTACATCATTATATGTGCACAAGCCGATCACATATATAATCACACATCCAAAATTGTATGAAGGAAACAATTTAAGGGGTACCAGAAGTGCGATGATATTCCTGTGTGCGCACGGGCATTGAAAGCCGATGATGTTTCTCTGAGTCGACCACCAACATAACTTTCCAATCGTCGGAATCGATCCCTTCGAACAACCGCTCATCAATCATGGTGATGATATCGTCTCACATCCCTCCTTTCACGAGAATTCCGTAGCTTAGGATTCCCAACTTTCATGCGTATATCCTTCAATCAGATGCCAATCCATCCCTAACCGACTTCAAGGTATGATCCCCAAATTTGTGGAGTTCACTACACGCCATTAAGCGATTTCTTTGAAGTTCACTGCGGTAAACAACGCCGAAAGGTTTCTTGATGGCGTGAGTTGTGTAAGCGGTTGATGTCGGGAAGATCAAGGCGTGGTGGAGTGAAGTTTACGTTTACGATATGATTCAACAGACATCCGGATATCTTCGACACGTTCTTTGATCACGATGCGTCTAATGAAGATGAGAACCGACTTGATAAATTCACGTTGAACTTGATCGAGAATTGTCTCATACGACCACATACTTTGGCAAGATACATGTCTTCGATGTCGTTGAGGACAAGTTCTCAAAGTCGACTTCGGAGAATCCATAGTCCTGTTCATCTTGTCGTTTGACTATGATATTCTTTAAGAATGTGTAGTCCCACTTAGACTTGAGATCAATGTGTTTGATGGCCACGATGTCCTTAGAGCTATACACGCATGTTGAGACTTCGAACCGTGCACATGTAGTAGATTCTTGGCGTTCGTGCCAATGATGAATCCCATACAATGCATCTTGGTCGTATGCTTGCACGTTGTCGAAAACAAGTGAGTTGACGTTCCTCGATAGCTATGCGGTTTGAGTAGATAGTCACTGGGAATGGAAGAGTCAATGATGTAGTGTATTTTCTTGAACCATCGCCACCATGGAGAAGAAATTCCGTGTCTTTGTTGAAGAAATATCGGAAGGAATCCTTGGTTAAATGCCTTGGCCAATGGTCGGTAGAGGTTTGGTCGATCGATTGTAGTATGGAGGTTGTCCCTTTGTGTGAAGTCAATGTTTGCTTCGGATTGAGCCAATCCATGTTGTTAGGCATAGCTCGAGCGATGTTCTCAAGATGATATTCGACCTCGAGGCACTTTCGAGCTGTCTTTCCATAGTTGAAAAGCTTCATTCTTGATTCGCTTCAATTCGATTTCGTCATTTTCTTCACATGGAACTTTTCTTGCAGCAGTTTTGCATGCTCCAATGTTGAACCATCTACCAATTCTTGGCCTTCATCGGGTAGGGAGTTTGATTGACAAGTATGGAGAACCATTCAAACTCTTGGTTTTATCGTCATCTAGCCATGATACGACTCCGGCCGAGTCGTCCGCTTCTTCTTTTGGAAGGCTTAGATGATGATCTTGGTTTCGCACTTGTTTGGGTGAGGTGGGTTGTTGTCGGGGCTCAGGACCTCTTCATCGTCACCACCCGTATACTCAAAGTAATCACCGCTTTATGAGTCGGGGTGGTAACTCGGAATCGTCCCGAGGTTTATCGAGAGAAGATCGAGGTGGAGGAGACTTTTGTTGAGAAGAAGTCCGTGGTAGAGGAGGTGGCATCAAGTAGATTTACCGCATCGCTTCGACGTTTAGGTCGAGTCCTTGTCCTTATCATCATCATCTCTTGGTCGTTTGGGTTGATCGGTGACTCTTTGCATGATGATCCGAGTTGAAAGTCAAGTAGAATTTGAAAATTTAGCTTCATCCGAGTAAGCGTTCGGATCGCTTTGACATTTTCATCACTAGTTTAGCGATTAACCCGCATTCGAGAGATCGACTTCTTTGGCCATTGTATGTTTAACCAATGCGACGATGTTAGGGGTGAGTTGTCTAGAAAATACTTCTCTAGTCACACCGGGACAAGTGTCGAGAAGAAACTTGTGGGTATGATCTCTTGTCGCCTTCTCCGGTTCCTTTTGGACTTTAGGAACGAAATCTCGAAGGTACTTGTGAGTGTAACCTTCAATCATTTCATTGGTTCCTCGACGATGACTTCTCATGAATTCTGAATAGCTTTCCTATCTTTCCGCATCTCGTCATTCTCATCATGTAAGTCTTGCATTTGTTCAAAGATACCAATTAAGTTTTACGTGAAGCATGTCCTTCTTTCTAACTCGCTTGTGACTTTCACAATTCTTGCATGTGTTTGAGAGATCCAAGATTTAGGTGGTTTCTTCACGGATTTGGATGATGATCCGTTGACTTCGTTGATGGTGGTGGTGATGAATGAGATGAAGAGTCCGATGATGAGGAGACATGAGGAGACTTCATGTCCTTAGGAGTTTCGAGGTTTTCTCCTTTGAGTGTGTTGGATTGTCGAGAAGAAACTTTGTATAATCATCCTCGTCATCCTTAGACTTTTCTTTCTCGCCACTGCTTCTCAAAATCATACACAATAGTGTCCTCCACAGTGTTGTTGTAGTTGCGGAAGAGTGGTGGCACCGGCCCCTTATCGGGTTGATTAACCGCATCGGAGATGGTTTAGAGTGGGCGACACCACTTGAACCTCCGGGCCACCCATTTGATCTTTAGCAAATTCTTGGCCTTTTGAAGGTGTCGACTTTGTGAAACTTCTTTCTGTATCCTTGATCCAATTGCTCTTCTTCATCTTGAGCTTTCATCACGAGGTACAAGTGCAGAGTCTTCCCTTTAATAGTTTGGGGACTTGGAGGTTTTGCACTTGAGGATTTTCATCCTTGCGATTTCGTAGTATGTGATCTCTTCATCTCGAGTCAAGAGCCTCGAGTCCTCGTCCTCGAATGTCTTTGCGGTTCAAGTGAAAGGATCGGAGTGGCTTCGAGAAGGAACTTTCTTCTTGGGGTGGGTTTCCTCTTTGGAATAGGTTTCTTCTTTGGAGCATTCCTTTGACTATCTGTGCTTGTGACACTTCCAAGACTTCCTTTTCGGTTCTCCTTACAGGTGTTCCGGAAGATTTTTCGTCGAGGTGACCAACTTTGCCTTGTCGATCGCTTCCGGATACCTTTTATGCGATTCGAGCTTTCGACATCTTGATTAGAAGGAAATCAAGACAAACACCTTGTTTCTTTGTAGACGCTTCCTTGATTCGGCGGATAGAATAGGTTCCGTCAACATGTCGTGATTGTCGGGGTCATTGAGCCTCTTGGGAATGTCGGGATGAAGTCCAAGTGCTCTCGGATCAACAATTTAGTATATCCGATGTAAGGAATCTTTGAGCCAAGTTTGTTGAGAAATGACATCATGTCATCCCAAATCGAGCTTCGATAGCGATGTGTTTCTTGTTGACCAATGCCTGGAATATTTGCGCTCCATGAGCTTAGGGTGCTCATAGCCACCGCATCGCGACCGTAAATGTACTTGGTGATGATCATGTAGAGAGTTCTCGGGGTTGAGGAATACTCTTAAGCTCTACGTGAGAATGCTTGTTGATTACTCCCGTAGCCTCGTCATAACCGATATCGATTAAGAATTGGAGAGTGAGCTCTTCAAAAAGTGAGGCATATAGTTTGGTTGGATCGACTTCAAGAATTAGGAGAAAGCGACTTTAAGTCTGCAGTGTAATGATGACTTGTTTGTGATTCGAGTCACCGTCACGCTAGTTTGTCCTTTGACCCTTTCCATAGTGTTCGAGGCTGTTGGATGTAGATCTCGAGAACATTGCAGAGTGAGTAAGCATGTTCGATAAGGATGAGTCCTCGTAATGTCAATAGCAATAAGACACGAAGATTCGAGCAAGTGAGGGTGTCAAAGTCAACACGGAGGTTATTCTTTCCTATCTTTATTGGATAGCCATGAGGATAGATATCGACAATGGGAGAACTTGGTGCATCCACATTCATTTGTTCACCATGTTGTGATCGAAATAACATTAGCCAAAAGAACCAACATATCGAAAGACATAATGTTAGTCAACGAAGGTCTTATTGTCTAGTTATTGAATGTATAGTGATAATGATTGTTACGAGTCCTAAGTCACTTGTATGTTCAATAGTTCAATGATATCGTGAAATGTTTCGTGAGTTAGTTAACTTTAAGTTTTAAAGTTTATTTTATCACTTATTGTTCACAATATATCGACGATTTAAGTTTATTAGTGACATTTTGGATTCGTGATGATATGATTAGTTTATTTACAAGTTTGTACAAGTAACAATTCATCATGAAGGTAAATCCGAGGATAAGCGTAGTTTTGGCAAAGTTATGCGTGAGCGAGAATGATATATGCTTAGGCGTAAACTTACGCCAGAATCCTATCTTCTGGCGTAAGAAATGTTACGCGAGGAAAAAGAGACCTTATGCGTAGAGCTTATGCGTGAGCATATATTTACCCACGCGTAAGGCTACCGTAAGAGTTGACCTTATGCGTAGAGGTCATCACACGCATATCCTTCACGGGATACGCGTAGTCCATTGTAGAACCTTAGCGTAGAAGCTACGCCAGAAGACAAGTCTTACGATAACAAGCCACGCTGCGTAGGTGATCCTTATGCGAGATTAATAACCACCTTGATTACGAATATTACGTGCAAGAAAGCCCGAAATAAATCCATCAAATCATCAACATTAACACAAACATTCATTATATCAACAAAACATGGCATGAATCATTCAAAACCGATTCGCGTGAAAGTCATATCGTAGGTCAAAACCCTAGGGTTATGACTTACGTGTAAGTTTTCTAACCATGGGATTTGCATCAAACAGATTCTGGTAGTTCTAAGATGTTGTATGAGCATATAGACCAAGTTATAACATCTAACTCATGGTGAATCAAAAATACCCAAACTTATGAACCTTAAACCCTAATTTCAAATTCTGAATAAATCAGTGTTTCTGGGTAGTTATAAAGCAAGGATATAATCAATTCAACATCATATAAACATAATCCAACAATCTTTTAGACCAAAACACATTACATTTGGAAACACCCAAATCGACACATAAACCCTAATTTTCAAAAATCGTAGATTCGTGATTCTGGGTGTGTTATGAGCATAGAAATGATATCATAGATGTTGTTACAACATTTTGATACAATCCTTTTAACCATAAACACACAAATATGATTGTGTGTTCATATACTTACGCGTAGAACACACAAATCAATATATCACATGTTTTAACCGTTGGATTTATGAAAGATTTAAAACCATTGTTTAAAACATGATCCAAACACAGAAACACTTACAGATTGATAATCAAAGCACGGATTTGTAAAGCGATTATGGATCGTGGATGATATTAGGTGAAATATTTAATGTGATGAAAATAAATGTGGTGGGTGGAGTATTTTGTATAAAATAACTTTAAGGTTTTGACAGTTTTAGTCCCTCCACCTTTTCCTTTTCAAACAAAGCCTTTTAACTTCCATTTTGGTTGCCAAATGAAGATTTTAGGAAAGAAACTTGACGACACTCCCCTTGACTTGAGAAAATAATGAAAGGTTATTAATTAAAGTCCGAGGAGTGTCTTTGAACGAGAAGTGTACCGCCATTTGTATGAGAATCAACCAAGATATGATAACATGCAAGTACACGATGTTTTGAAACTTGCTTAAAGAATATTTTCTCCCCTCAACACTTGATCGGAAAATCTTGAATTTTGAAAGATTAAAGTGTTGTGGAAGAATTGTACTTGCCATGTTGAAAGAAAGATAGATTAGAGAATATTTTTGTTGTTTTATGGGATTTTATATTTTTGTATTTTGTTTTGAAAAATTTATTTACAAAAGATGTTTTGGTGTTTGTGAGGTTTTTAAAATGCTTTAAGAGGTCATCCAATTCCTCTTGAGTCAACACCTCATACCAATTCGGTGGACCAACTCATTAAACCTAGCGGGAGGCAAGGCTTTGGTGAGCAGATCCGCCAATTGGTATTCAATACCACAAAGTATAATTCAACGGTACACTGTTCCACGTGGTCCTTGATGAAATGATAGCGAAGATCGATGTGCTTTGATTTCGAGTCTTGAGGCCGAGTTGCGAGATTGCAATGGCACTCCGATTGTCGCAGACATCGGATTCATCAAATACGTAACCATAGTCTTTGAGTTGTGTTCTCATCCAAATGACTTGAGCACAACAGCGGACATGGTTGCATATTCGCTTCGGTTGATGATGATGTACAATCCTCGCTTCTTTGATTGCCAAGATACCGGTTTATCACCAAGAAATTGTAAAGCTCTCAAGTACTTTTCCTCGAGTCTAAGCATCCTGCGTGGTCGCGTCTAAAAGCGATTAGTTCAAAACCGAATCCTTCGGATACCGGATCCCCAAATTAATGGTTCCCTTGATGTATCGGAGGATTCTTTTAGCCTCGAGAGGTGGGTTTCGGTTGGTCGCGATCGATAACGGGAGCATAGATAAGCGGCAAAGACAATGTCGTCCGCTAGTCGTTAGATACATGAGGGACCCAATAATACTTGGTATTTTGTGGGGTCAACCAATTTCCATGTAAATCAAACATCTAATTTCTTGGTATGAGTCATTGGTGTGGCATAAGTATCACAGTTTTCATTCCAAATTTGTTTAACAGTTCAAGGGCATATTTGGATCGACTCAGAAAATACCACGGGTGATTGATGAACTTCCGGTCCTAGAAAGAACGTAAGTTCACCCATCATGGACATTTCAAAATTTTTCTTCATTAGTTTTGCAAAAGCGATTGAAAACTTTTATGTGTTGACCCAAAATGATGTCATCCACGTAAATTTGAACAATTAAGATGTGTGCCCGTGATATTGTATAAAAGAGTTGGTTCAACCGAGCCTTTGGTGAAATTATTGGCAATGAGGAAAGATGATAGCTTATCGCACCATGCCCGAGGGGCTTGTTTGAGACCATAAAGAGCTTTGTTCGGTTTGTAGACATGGTTCGGGAACTCGGGATCAACGAATCCATCCGGTTGGTGACATAGACCGTTTCTTTAAGTTGCCCATTGAGAAACGCGTTTTGACATCCATCGATAGACCGTCATGTTCATATGAGCATGACGCGAGAAATATCCGAACGACCTCAAGGCGAGCAACCGGAGCAAAAGATTCTTCAAAGTCTATTCCTCTTCCCGCCGATAACCCTTAGCAACTAGCCGTGACTTGTTTCGGATAACATTCCTTGACATCCAATTTGTTTTCCAAATCCATTTTAAACCAATGACGTAGACTCTGTTGGTCTTTCAACCAGTTCCCATACTTCAAGACGTTTGAATTGGTTGAGTTCTTCTTGCATGGATTCAATCCAGCTTGTCTTTTGTCATTGCGTCTTTAATGTTTTTAGGTTGATTAGCGATGAGAGTGCATAAATGCAATGTTCACCATCGAGTGAAGACGTTGTCTCGTAACGATTGGTTGATTCGGGTTGCCAATAATGTTAGCCGAGGATGGTCTTTAGTCCATCTATGTGTAGAGGGTTGATGTTGGTATACATTGTGCGATTCGAGGATTCAAATGGTTTGTTGAAGATTCCGCAACATCCGTGCAGCAGATCTCATTAGCAAACGGGTTGAAGAACGTATTTGGATCAAAATCTGCGGTGGGGGTACTTCATTGAGAATATCATCGGTTGGTTCATCATTGTTGAAGCGGTGTGTTCAACTGTTGTGTTGGAGTCAAGCCGTAGGTGCATCTTCAACAAAGAGTTGTTGTAGCAGTGTATCGTATAAGAATATTATCGTTGTGCGGTGAGCTTGGCGGATACACCGGAGGACGTTCATCAATATAAATCCACCGAACAGTGAGCAAATAACCTTTCCATTTGTTGACGAGTGAGTCGGGGCTTTGTTCGGTGATGATGGGGTTGAGGAAGTTTAAACGGTTGTGTCGGGTTCTAAGTCATATACTCGAAGCCATTTCCGTGAGTTCATCAAAATGAGCATGAATCGTTTCCATCACTGTTTTGTACGACGATTCGGATCCTAAACCTTTAGAATTGTCACGAGATCCAATAAAGACTCCAATATCGCTTTGGCTTTGAGCTTTCCAAAATCATCACGATCATTATTCGGATAGCAAAGGATCCAAATACATGAAAGTGTTTGAGATTCGGTTTGTAGTTGTGGACAAGCTCGAAGGTGTTTTGTTGTGGCGTTTGTGATCATAGAACGGTTTGTGTATAGCATGCAGATGATACGACACGCCCATAAGTGTCTGGAAGTTTAGCATTGATTAACATTGTTCTTGCGAGCTTCCACTAACGTTCGGTTTAGTCTTTCAACAACTCCGTTTTGTTCGGTGTTCGTGCAATAGATGTTTGATCTTTGAATTCCCACTTTCTCATAAAATTCACGAAGGGTTTGGTTAACAAATTCGGTTCCTTTGTGCATTCGATTATCCCGGCGGTGTTATGGAGTCGAACACGTATTTTTTGTGAGAAAGGTGATGATCATTTGTGGAGCTTGGTCTTTGCTTCAAGAAAGTAGACCCAAGTCCATCGTGAGTAATCATCAACAATTACTAAGATGTAGCGTTTGCCATTGATCGTTTGCACGCGCATTGGGCCACACAATCCATGTGAAGAAGATGAAGCACATGTCGAGAGTCGTGTTCCACCTTTGAAGGAAAATGAGCACGAGTGCTTTTCCTTGTTCAAGGTGAGCAAAGGTGATCTTTTGAATACCGGAATCGTGGGAGTCCTTCAACTAGTTTGTGTCGAGCAAGGTTGGTGATGGTTTGAAAGTTTAGATGTGAGAGACAGCGGTGCATAGCTGAGGATTTTGTAGATGTTGCCTTTGAAAGTAAGCAAATGGGAGAGGAAGCAACCATGTCTTGCATAGAGATAGTGTAGAGACTAGAATTACGAGAGCGGACATAAGGTCATTTCCTTGTAGATCACGAATGAAACAAGTTTTCTCCCGAAAGCAACCTCCAAATCTCCATCACAAAATTGACCTCATGAAAACAGTTGTGACCGAGGCCTTCCACATGGTAAACCCTACCGATTTCGATGTTCCCATTAACATAATCTCCGTAGCCCATGATGGTCGCAAGTGATCGCTCCCGAATCGGCGGTGCCAATGAACTTTGCAATAAAGTTTGATAACAGTTTAAGGTTGCCTGTCATGTGTCGGGAACATCCGCTATCAAAAATCCAGAGAATGATCAGATCACACGCATTACACACACGCGACACGGATGGAATAGAAGTAGATGTGGAACCCGAAATGTTAGAGGGTTCGAAGCGTATATGTTAGACATACACACATTTATAATTTTAGGCATCCATTTAAATCCTAGTGTGTTATATATCCATTTCGCCATCTATAACTACTCTTTGCTTTAGTCTTAGTGAAAGCACTAGGTGGTACTACATTCTTAGGAGGTGAGCGGTGAGCTCTTGTGATAGCAATGGTTGCCTTAGAATCTAAAGAAGGTGGTTTACCAAGCCACGGACTTAGAATGATTAGTGGGCCTAGAGGTATTCCAATTCTTAGGATTCCGTAATCGAGAGATTATAGCTTTAGCAACACATTTGTCATGACATTCGTAATTCATACTCTTTTGACAAATAACACAAGGTGCATCGATCGAATATCAAAAGTACTCAACGGTTTAGCATTCGTTACATCACTATTTCTATTACATTTGCCGGACATAACATCTATAGTGGAAGCAACATGATTTTTATTCGAGTCCTAGGGTGTTCTTCACTTTAGCATTCCTTATTGATCTTTTCTTAGGTCGCAACTTCCTATTCTTCGATTGAGTGCTCCTAGGCCGTGAAGTGCGGACGTTTGGAAAAGATGCAACTATTCTGTTTCAAAGAGGGAAACACATTAGCAACTTGTGATTTGGCGGTGGAATTCTAGGTTCACGATTACTAAGTGATGGTGCTAATCTCTTAATCACAAGAGGCGGAAGTTGTTCATACTTTCTAACATTTCCGTAACTTAGAGATGGTGTGAATCGATTTTGATTTTCGAGCGAATATTTCAAACAAAATTCATGACATCTCTAGTGTGAGCTAGATAGTGATCAAGTTCGTTTGATGCTTCAAGTCGAGTCTTTTGAGTAAATCAAATATGACACCGTATTCTGCTTAACTTTTAAAAGTTCTTGTTCATATTTTGAGATTTGACTTTTCAAAGACACGCTTTGATCATCCAGTTGCTCAATTTTAGGATCGGAAGATTTTGCACTCAACCGAGCGATTTTCTTTTGAAAACTAAGTTGATGGTTGTGAATATCTTTTTCACACCAATTGAGACGACGATTTGTCTTGTAAAGTTCGTTAAGTAATCGCTGATTTTCGATTTTAAAGACTCGATCCGAAGCACATTATCGTGTTCTCAGCAGTTACAACATTATCAACAATATCGCAGAGATATGATCGGATGCATATGGCAAAGAATAGAACAACACAACATTATGGATATCAAAGACAGATAACATCTTCCAAGAGTCGATCAACATCTTTTCTCAACAGTTTTTTCTTACGCTTAGTATTAGAAATAGATGTTTCATTTTCTCGAAAACGTTTTTCATTATCCCAAGTTCCTTATGAAAATCCTTTTCCCGTGCAATTGCACAACTTTTCAAGTTTTTAACATTAGGTAGAAGATTTTTAGAAAAATGTCTCTTTGTTCTCGCGAGGCGATTGAAAATGTTCAATTTTGATTTCGAGCGATATTCTATCTCATGTTGTAAAATTTTGAGGTCACCATGAAATGTCAAAATATCGAAGGATTTTCGATTTTCGTGTTTTGAGTTTACTTCACTAATGGAAGGTAAAGGACCATAAGTTTGTGCAAATTGCTTTGGGATTAACATTAGAAGACTCAGGCGTTTGATGATAACCTTTGGTGTGTTAGAAGAATCCGTTGGTGTGATTAAAGTGACCGCGTTTTGTAATTAAAAGGTTTGTTGTAAACAACGTTTTTAATTTTGATCGACTCTCGTTCTCGCATCTAATTCCTCTTGACGATGATATTCAACAACACTCATGACAAGATATCAATTTTGTATTCCTGACCGGAAACTTCGTGGAGTTGGTTTGAATGTTTTTAGTGAAAGCTTAGGTTTGTAATCGCTAGATTTTTCCATATCCTTTTGGATTGGGTTTTAAGGTAAACTTTTCAATAGTCATACATGATTCACCATGTTTGTAAACAATGTTTTAAACTCGTTAAGTTTGTTTTGCGTCGAGAATTTCTTCAAGAAGGTCATCTACCCGATTCGTTGAATGCTTTTGTATGCGGAGAACTGTTTTGACAATTTAACAACTCACTTTAGCTTTTGATTGTCCAAGGTGAGAGCGTTAATTTGCTTTTTATGTTCATGTTTCAGCTTGTTCTAATTGAGACAACAAAGCATTCTTCGAATGTGCTAGATCACGATCTGTCTCTAAATATTTTTCATTTTGATGAGATTTTGCAAAGCGGCTTCAAAACCTTTTTCACGGTTTTCTTGAGTTTTGAAAAAGTTGAGTTGCATTTGTAAGCATTCAAAATCCTTTGTTAACAAGTGCATTTTTACTTTTTAAGGACTGATTTAATGCATAACATTCCTCCATTTTGATTTTATGGTCTTGAATTAACCGAGCAAAATCCGGATGAGGCACAGATCATCTTGTTCAACGTGAGTCTCAACATGATCATTCTTTAGATCCTCAAATGCGACCACGAGTCAATTTGATTATCAAAGGAAACCATAAGGTCATCTTGATCGTCAAATGTAACTGAGGTTAACTTGAAAATCATCTCAAAGAGATGTAGAAGACTCATTTGAGCGATCGATCCGTGCGGATTCGAGATATTGGAGGAGATATTAGTTCGGATATGATGATGGTTTGTTCGGGCACTGAGACAAGCCATCGCTGTGTACTCTTGGGCTGTATCACTCATGTGCGACTCATGCATATTAGCCATCAACATAACTTGTTGCATTAGCTCTGCAAGTCCTCCATATCATCATCGAGATGCATCGCCATAAAGCTCGTTCTTTATGCGAGAGATCCACCTTCATCCTTAAGAGCCAAAAGTAAAGCCTCTTTGAAATAAGCACCGCCCCTAGTCCTTGGCTTTGGGCATGCATTAGCCAGTGTCCCTTCTCATTGCGGTTGTAGCATCTAAGACCATTTAACCGATTCGAGCATTTCTGTTCCACCACTTGAGCTCTATTGTTATTCCTACCCACAAGATTAAACCCTTGACCACCGCCCATCGGCGACCATAATCACGATTCGAACTTCAACACGTCCATTGTTCACAACTTGAGTCCGTGTGTTAGATGAGGAGCGAATACGATTGTTGGATTTGTTGGTGTAACGGCCAAAAGCATTAGCAATCATCACAAATCCTTGTTGCAATGCTTGAAGCGGATCAAGTTCCTCGGTAGCTTCAACGACATATGCTTGAGCATTGTTCCGTATGGAACCAATTGATTTTGTTGAGGTTGAGGTTGTTCTTTGTGAAGGTGTGTTTGAAGCGATTGGTTGAGTTCTTTGGTTGAGAGGATAATTCATTGAGCATACAAGGCAAGTTGTTGATTGTCCGGTTGACTCATTTAGCAATTTGAGCACGGAGAATCCTTTCGATCAACTTCCTTTTCATGAGGCTTCAAGTAATCGTACAACAATCCATAAGTAGAATGATGCATATTCTTCGCTTGAGCGGAGAAAAATGACATACTTCTCCCATTACGGACCAAGACTACTCAGAACTTAGTATTCACGCAATTCTTGGCATGATGATGTTGTGTTTATCCAAATCATTGATGATATCTCGAAAATCGATGATGATAGGACTCTAGTGTCTCTCCAGGTTCAATCATGAAGTGTTCATAAACCAAGTAAATTTTGGATTCCAAATCCTCCCGATTGAGTCTGATCCTTCCATAAGAAGGCGAATATGATCCCACATCTTTTGTGCGGTCTTTTGAGCATCAACACTACGAAGAATTGGGTTTGGTAATCCTAAGAGGATGTATTCCATTGCAAGTTCATCGACTTCATAGTGTAGAAGTTACAGAGGATTTAAGTGCTGCATTAGCAATGTTGGTTTGTTCATCTCTTGGTGGAGCAGAAGTTGGATCTCCGGTACAATGACGGTGGGCATCTCAAAAGGACCTTCAAGATAACCTTCTTTAAGAACTTTCCATGTGGCTTCTTCGGATCACAAAATCTAAAGAACCTTATCACCCATTGATCGTAGTTTCTGGAGTGAGCATTGGAGGTCTATCAGTGATCGACTTCATGAATTGATTGTTGGTCGCTTAAAGCTTCACACATCTTTGCAAACCAAGTGGGTTCCTTCATAGTGGTCCGTGATGGATGTTGATTAAAATCGGTTGTGTAGGGTTGAACTTGAAGGCTTGGTGGTGGTTGAACCATTTGTGGTTGTGGAATTGCACCATTTGTGCTGATTAAATTGTTGTTGATAAATGGCTTGTTGTTGATTCCATTGTTGATGTTGTGGAGTTAATTGTTGTTGTTGTTGATGATTATAAGTGTGAGGGAAATAGTTAGAGTATGGTGGTTGAGACATGATGAAAAACTTGTGTGGTAAAAATGGATCTTTGTAGTCGAATGAACCTTTGTTGATGAAGTGTCCTTAGGCGTGAAAAGACAAGAACCAAGTAGCACTTATGCGTAAAAACACCAAAAGTTACGCGTAACAATGAGGAGTTACGCGTGGGTTTTAGTTTCGCGTAAGTAGGATAAAAGCACTAAAGTTAGGCGTAGACAAAAGTTAGGCGTGAAAGTTAGGCGTAGGATTACCTTGTCGTAGACCTAAGGTTCTGCGTAAAGTGAATCTTATCGTAGAATTTCTGGCGTGAAGCTTATGCTTATGCGTAATTTTAGGGTTTTGCCCAAATGATCTTTTACACTTCACGATGCAAAAGATATCCCAAGTCGACGTATTTTCGGACTTATCCAAGTAAGAAAACACGGAATAAACCAGAAAATTGAAGATCAAGCCCAATAAGGAATAGGGAAGGAGAGGGAGTGTTGCCCTAGCTCCTTGCCTATATAAACTCTTGTAAACCCTCATTTGAGGGTTGGTTGTTCAAGTTCTTTTCTTTCACATACTCTCTACGCCTAACCGTATACTATATTGTGTGTGTGTGTGTTTGATACTTGTTCAATCGCCTCATCTCCTTTCTATATTACTTGTGTTGTAAAACTAGTGACCCATTGATAAGGTTTTAAAGGTACCTTTTAAGGGGTCATTTAAGCCCTTATTCGATCATACAAGTGAGATTTTGTATCCGTTATTGCTTAATATCGTTCCTTTTCACTTTTAGGTCTCTTGAAGGCAAAATCTTGGAATGATGCTTATTTGGACGAAAAGCGCGAATATCTGAAGAAAATGGCCAAAGTCGAATCGAGACACTCAAATTCTTTGAAACATAAAGCGGCGGCATTGCATATCTGCGGCGCCGTCGGGAAGGAAAATTTACTGACGGGTCGAGCGAAATTGCATGTTTTCAAGGGACGACGTCGGGTTCTAAAGGTAGGCCGTCGTTACTCGGGCGGCCTAGATGCGACCAAGGCGGCGTCGGTGAAGGGACGGCGTCACGGTCATAAGGTGGCGCCGTCGCAAGGTTTACGTGGCCAAGGCGAAACCCTAATGGCGGCGACACGGCGGCGTCACGAAACATAAGGTGGCCGTCGCGGATGTAATCTTATATATAGAATCCGAATTTTTCGGTTTTGTGTGTAGTCTTTTGGGTAAAACCTAAAACCGAACCAAGGCTTTCTTGTGCGGTATTTTAGGGTTCTAAACCTATTATACATCAAGATAAGTATTTACTTCATTAATTTAATTATGTCTTTGATTATTTGTGTGTATGCTTGCATGTTCTCCATGTCCGGCTAATTTATTTGTGTGTTTGCTTAGGAATATGAAACTTAATTATTGAATATTGATTGGTTGATACTTATCTTAGTTGACTAATGATCTAGAGTCGCTAGATTATTCGTTGTGTATAATGCTTGACTTTTCTTTGTGAACTTTAGAATATAATTATCTAGGTAATTGTAGGATAAAGTATTCAAGGACAACCGTAGAGTAGGCGTCTATAAATCACTAGAGGATTTGTAAACAAGACCCTTTGGTAATTTCAAAGAGTTAGGAAACAAGCACGCCTATAGCCTTAGAATCACAAGCGCAACTAGGAATAAGGGCGTGACAAATCAACCATCAATAGGAGATAATTAAGGAGTAGTAAAACCTAAGTAAACACATCTTTAAACTATCATACAGTACACATCAATTAGACATAGACTATCACAACCTTAGCTTAGATAATTAGATAATAGTAGAGTAATCGGTAGCAATACCAACCCCAAATCAATACCGAGATTCGTACCTTTTCCATTTCTACAAAATATAAAAATACAAAATAATCTTCCTCAACCTCAACCTTAGCGTAGTAACTTCTCACTAGCATTCCTATTCCCCAGAGAGCGATATCAATACCGTGGCTTACCCTAATTACTACACTACAACGATTAGGTTCCTTGCCTAGGGTGTTATAAAACTTGCTCGAAGAAAGGAAGTTTCCTTGACCCCGAGCGGCGTGTGGCGTTATCAAGTTTTGGCGCTGCTTGCGGGAATAGAATAGCTAGTTAGTAGTCCACCTCGTTTAGGTTTCTTTGTGATTCCTATCAAGTAAACTTTTTCTCATTTTTAGCTTTCTCTTAGTCTATCCCCTTCTTTGTGTTTGTGTTAGTAAAACCCTTTTCATTTGTCGCTATGGCAAGTGAAGTTGCATTTGAATCATTAACAAATGAGGAACAATTGAATTTTTGATTGGTTTAGTTTTATTGTTACGATAAATTTGTGAGTGATCTTAAAGATATCCAAAAGAACAAGGGTGTAAGATTGGATGGATTTGATATATTTTGTGTTTGTGTAGCTTCTATTCAGCGATCGTTGTCAAGATCAACTCCTTTTAGTGACACCATCTTTAGAATTTTTCGGAAAAGCCTCCTATGCATAAACCTTGGTTGTTACAACTTGAGGAAATGGATAAGAAGGATTTATCTAACCTTAGGAATCATGATCAAAAGACCTAGTTTTTAAGAACATGAAACCTAAACCCAAACAAGATTGTGAGATGGTTGAAGCTAAAGTACCTAGTTGCATGTGTGGGATAGATTTCAAACATTTAGGAGATCTAGATATAATGGAGAAAAGGTGGAAACTCCAAGCCCACAAGCCCTACCATCACTTGAGGAACACACATCACCTATAACTTACCGGAAGAAGTAGAAGAGACTATAGGAGCCCCAATTGATAGAGAACCTTTGGACCAAGCGCCACTAGAGAATGTAGGTTTAGATGCTTGTTGTCATGACCTCTCTCTTAGTCCTAGGGAAGTTCCTAATTTTGATGAGCCGGAGCCTCAACCAAAACCTTACCCAATGTTCCGTCTTTAGATGTGAATCTTGGAATTGAATTAGGCCCCAATCCACCCATCAAAATAGATAGTCCGGGTAGTTGCTTGATAAAGGTGGTAGATTCTAGGCCATGTAGAGTGGAAGCTAATATAGGAGTAACCCATGACCTTACACACTTATATCACCCATTCATGGTTGATAACAAGAAACACTATGGGTTTAAACCGGGTTTATTAGGTCAAGATGGATCCTTAACTAAGAATCTTTTGAAGTTGATAGAAGATGATCCATTTTAGGAGGAGATTTGATTCACCGCTACACCAATAGACTTAGGTAAGGTTATAATGAATGGAGCACACTCCTTTGAGCATATAAATCACCCATCACCCTCTCCTCACGTAGCAAATTTCCACCCTAAGGGTGTGTATTGCTACTATCACCCGCACTTAAACTTAAGTGTAGGAAAAACTTCCCTTTATCATTAAATAAGGGTAGAGTCGGGCTCGTGACTCGAACAAAACAAGCGCTTCTTGGGAGGCAACCCATGTGTATTTGTTTTCATTTTCATTTGTGTGTCGTATATCTTTTATTAATTGTTTATTCTCATGTTTGAATTTGTAAAAATGCTTTATTTTGTCTTTAACCTCGTCTTAATTACATATAAAGGTATTTTACATAAGGGATAAGTGTAGGGAGGATTACACGTTTTCAAAAGCGTGAACATGAGAATAACAATTAACTAAAAGATATATATGTTTGTTTGTTCGAGTCAAATGCTTGTATCGAGTCATAATGGATGTTTTTGCGAAGTTTTTCGATTCTAAAGATGCAAATTTTCGAATTTTTCGGAAAATCGCGAGACCGGTTTTGTCGGGATAACTGTGGCGTCGAGATTGCAACTGGCGTCGGGAAGGAATAAAACATCGACTTACTTTTCTCGTTTTACGAGCTACTTGTAAAATTTTGGAATTTTCGGATCTTAACTTTCAAAACAAATTACGTAAACATCCATTCCACAAGCATTATATCCTAGTTTAAATCGAGTCTTATGTATATTATTACCGCCGATTTCTGCGAAGGTTTCGTTTGTTTTCTTCTAGTGTGCGAGGTTTAGTTTGTCAAGAAGAAGTTACACAAGTTTGGAAGGAGCCTTTCACGCAAAAACTCTTCTTGGAAAAGATTTAACCACCACTTTTACGGATCTACCGAGCTAATCGGGGAGTATTAGTTTCTTTCGTTTTAATTACCTTCTATTATCATAACTTTGATACTTTCGGGAACATTGGGGACAATGTTCGGTTTAAATGTAGGGAGGAAAATAAAGCAGGAACTTTGAAACTATGCTTATCCTTGACTATTTGCTTTGTCCAAGTGTATTTGTGTAATAAACCATGAGAAAATGTAGGTTAGGGTAATTTTAGCCAAATTTAAAATTTTTCATGACGTATAAGTGGGCCATTAGTCTTAACAAAAGCGTCTCATGGATAGGAAGTTGCATGACTAGCACAAAAACCTTACCACCTAAATTCCACCCAAAATGTGAGGATCGCCCTTAGATTAGTAGGAATTAAAGCATTCATCTTTAATGCTTAGAGTGTGAACCGGTAGTATATTAGATTCTAGAACTTGTTTTGTGATGCATTCGAGATCGCTAGTGAGACTACACTTGTGTAGTTAGGAATAACTAAATGATAAGAGGCATTAGGATAAACCCTTGTTTGATACACGTAATATAATTACTTCTTCCATATCGGTTGAGTAATTCCCCGCACCCTTTGCGTTGTACTCATCTTTAGTACACGATACCCTAGTTAACCCCTCGAGCCTATCCTTTTCGCGGTTCTCGTGATGTTTCGGTTTTCGGGATATCAATGAAGAGCATTGTTTACCACCCTTTGAATATACACCCAAATCGCCTTAGCCTACCTTTATTGCACTCACTTTTAGTGCAAATTTATGTTATCACCCAAAACCCTTAGTTCAATTATCGGTTGCTTGCATGAGTTGCTAAGTCGAGTCATATCCTTTGTATCTGATTTTGGGATGATTGGGATTCATGGGAAAAGTTAAAGTTTATGAAATATAGGAAGAAACGTTAAACTCAAATTCCCTTTGTTTGCATAATAATGTACTCAAGTGTTTTGATCTTTTCAATTCGGGTCAAATTAGTGTTAGAGTAATAAAAACTCAAGTGTAGGGATGTGTCTATAAATCCCTATCATTTTGATGTACCGTAGAGGATGGTAGAGTAAAGTGTATGCAAAAAAAAAAAAAAAAAAAAAAAAAAAAAAAAAAAAAAAAAAAAAAAAAAAAAAAAAAAAAAAAATACGGGCTACCATCCTACATCTATCTTTTAAATTATGTTTGTTTATTTTCGTTGCCTAGAGTTTTAGAGTGTCGAGTCTTGGCTTAGCGCCATTCTTCGTATACTTGCAACATAGAGATTTTGACTATCCACCACTAAATAGCCTATCCCACCAAACCCTTCATTTCCCTACAGTAAGCCTAACATTACAACCCTTTAAAGACCTCTTTGATAGTCTTTCCTAGGTGCTTCACGTAAGCGGCGGAGGTTTGATCTATTCTCAAGCCTATGGTAATCTATGTACTAGGACCGGTTAATGAGTGTTTATCTTCCATTTCCGATTTGTTATATTTCATATATACACCGAGAGAGATGTGAGTATCCAAACACCCCATGTGAGGTGCTAGTATGTAATTCCGTGCTTGTTATGACTTTCTTGGGGCTTATATGTGTTGTGGACCGTTTTGAATGAATGCTTCATGACCCCAACTTATAAATTAATTGGCTAAAAGCACATTTGCTTGAGGACAAGCAAATACCAAGTGTAGGGATATTTGATAAGGTTTTAAAGGTACCTTTTAAGGGGTCATTTAAGCCCTTATTCGATCATACATATCCGTTATTGCTTAATATCGTTCCTTTTCACTTTTAGGTCTCTTGAAGGCAAAATCTTTGGAATGATGCTTATTTGGACGAAAAGGCGCGAATATCTGAAGAAAATGGCCAAAGTCGAATCGAGACACTCAAAGCTGCTTTGAAACATAAAGCGGCGTCCTTTGCATATCTGCGGCGCCGTCGGGAAGGAATTTTGCGACGGGTCGAGCGAAATTGCATGTTTTCAAGGGACGACGTCGGGTTCTAAAGGTAGGCCGTCGTTACTCGGGCGGCCTAGATGCGGCCAAGGCGGCGTCGGTGAAGGGGCGGCGTCACGGTCATAAGGTGGCGCCGTCGCAAGGTTTACGTGGCCAAGGCGAAACCCTAATGGCGGCGACACGGCGGCGTCACGAAACATAAGGTGGCCGTCGCGGATGTAATCTTATATATAGAATCCGAATTTTTCGGTTTTGTGTGTAGTCTTTTGGGTAAAACCTAAAACCGAACCAAGGCTTTCTTGTGCGGTATTTTAGGGTTCTAAACCCTATTATACATCAAGATAAGTATTTACTTCATTAATTTAATTATGTCTTTGATTATTTGTGTGTATGCTTGCATGTTCTCCATGTCAAGCTAATTTATTTGTGTGTTTGCTTAGGAATATGAAACTTAATTATTGAATATTGATTGGTTGATACTTATCTTAGTTGACTAATGATCTAGAGTCGCTAGATTATTAGTTGTGTATAATGCTTGACTTTTCTTTGTGAACTTTAGAATATAATTATCTAGGTAATTGTAGGATAAAGTATTCAAGGACAACCGTAGAGTAGGCGTCTATAAATCACTAGAGGATTTGTAAACAAGACCCTTTGGTAATTTCAAAGAGTTAGGAAACAAGCACGCCCTATAGCCTTAGAATCACTGCATGACTAGGAATAAGGGCGTGACAAATCAACCATCAATAGGAGATAATTAAGGGTAGTAAAACCTAAGTAAACACATCTTTAAACTATCATACAGTACACATCAATTAGACATAGACTATCACAACCTTAGCTTAGATAATTAGATAATAGTAGAGTAATCGGTAGCAATACCAACCCCAAATCCAATACCGAGATTAGTACCTTTTCCATTTCTACAAAAATATAAAAATACAAAATAATCTTCCTCAACCTCGACCTTAGCGTAGTAACTTCTCACTAGCATTCCTATTCCCTAGAGAGCGATATCAATACCGTGGCTTACCTAATTACTACACTACAACGATTAGGTTCCTTTGCCTAGGGTGTTATAAAACTTGCTCGAAAAGAAAGGAAGTTTCCTTGACCCCGAGCAGCGTGTGGCGTTATCATCTGTTAAATAAGGGTAGAGTCGGGCTCGTGACTCGAACAAAAACAAGCGCTTCTTGGGAGGCAACCCATGTGTATTTGTTTTCATTTTCATTTGTGTGTCGTATATCTTTTATTGATTGTTTATTCTCATGTTTAAATTTGTAAAAAGCTTTATTTTGTCTTTAACCTCGTCTTAATTACATATAAAGGTATTTTACATAAGGGATAAGTGTGGGGAGGATTACACACGTTTTCAAAAGAAACGTAAACATGAGAATTTCAATTAATTAAAATATATATATGTGTGTTTGTTCGAGTCAAATGCTTGTATCGAGTCATAATGGATGTTTTGCGTGAAATTTTTCCAGATTTTAAAGATAAAAATTTTCCGAATTTTTCCAGAAAATCGCATCTTTACGTTATGATAACTGACGGCGTCAGATCGCAATCATGACGCGTCGGGAAGGAGCAAAAACAATGATTATTTTTTCTCGTTTTCAGGTTACTTACAAATTTTTGAATTTTCCGGTCTTAATTTTCCGAAATTTGTAAACATCCATTCCACAAGCATTATATCTTATTTAAGTCGGAATTACATCTTGCCGTGATTTTTGTTTGTTCGGTTTGATCGTTGGGTTGTCTTTTTTCTTAAAGTGTGCGGTTTAATTTACCAAGAAGAAGATACATAAGATTGGAAGGAGCTTTTCACGATACATTCTTCTTGGAAAGATTTAACCACTACTTCACACACCGGATCCTACCGAGCTAATCGGGGAGTATTAGTTTCTTTGTTTTTTAATTACCTTCCATTATCATTACTTTGATACTTTTGGGAACATTGGGGACAATGTTCGGTTTAAGTGTAGGGAGGGAAAATAAAGCGGAACTTTGAAACTATGCTTATCCTTGATTATTTGCTTTGTCCAATTGTGATTGTGTAATAAACCATGAGAAAATGTCGGTTAGGGTAATTTTGGCACCAAATTTAAAATTTTCATGACATATAGGAGTGGGCCATTAGTCTTAACAAAAGCGTCTCACGATAGGAAGTTATATGACTAGTACAAAACCCTTTACCACCCAAATTCCACCCAAAATGTGAGGATCGCCTTAGATTAGTAGGAATTAAAAGCATTCATCTTCAATGCTTAGAGTGTGAACCGGTAGTATATTAGATTCTAGAACTTGTTTTGTGATGCATTCCGAGATCGCAAGTGAGACTACACTTGTGTAGTTAGGAATAACTAAATGATAAGAGGCATTAGGATAACCCTTGTTTGATACCGTAATATAATTACTTCTTCCACATCGGTTGAGTAATTCCCCACACCCGCTGCGTTGTACTCATCTTTAGTACAAGATACCCTAGTTAACCCCTAGAGCCTATCCTTTTCACGGTTCTCGTGATGTTTGTTTTTCGAATATCAATGAAGAGCATTGTTTACCCCACCCCAAATATACACCCAAATCGCCTTAGCCTACCCCTTATGCACTCACTTTTAGTGCAAATGTTTATTATCACCCTAAACCCTTAGTTCAATTATCGGTTGCTTGCATGAGTTGCTAAGTCGAGTCATATCCTTTGTATACGATTTTGGGACGATTGAGATTCATGGGAAAAGTAAAAGTTTATGAAATGACGGAAGGGAACGTTAAATTCAAATTCCCTTTGTTTGCGTAATAATGTACCCCAAGTGTTTTGATCTTTTCAATTGGTCAAATTAGTGTTAGAGTAATAAAAACTCAAGTGTAGGGATGTGCCTATAAATCCCTATCATTTTGATGTTACCGTAGAGGATGGTAGAGTAAAGTGTATGCAAAAAAAAAAAAAAAAAAAAAAAAAAACTGCTACCATCCTACATCTATCCTTTAAATTTATGTTTGTTTATTTAGTTACCTAGAGTTTTAGAGTGTCGAGTCTTGGCTTAGCAACGCCATTTTCGTATGCATTTAACATAGAGATTTTGACTTGCCACCACTAAATAGCCTATCCCACCAAACCCTTGTTTCCCACTAGTAAGCCTAACATTACAACCCTTTAAAGACCTCTTTGATAGTCTTTCCTAGGTGCTTACGCCAAAGCGATGGAGGTTTGATCTATTCTCAAGCCTATGGTAATCTATGTACTAGGACCGGTTAATGAGTGTTTATCTTCCATTTCCTATTTGTTATATTTCATATATACACCCGAGAGAGATGTAGTATCCAAACACCCCATGAGGTGCTAGTATGTAATTTCGTGCTTATTATGACTTTTATGGGCTTATATGTGTTGTGGACGTTTTAAATCAATGCTTCATGACCCCTAACATAAATTAATTGGCTAAAAGCACATTTGCTTGAGGACAAGCAAATAACAAGTGTAGGGATATTTGATAAGGTTTTAAAGGTACCATTTGAGGGTCGTTTAAGCCCTTATTTGATCACTTTTGTATCCGTTATTGCTTAATATCGTTCCTTTTCACTTTTAGGTCTCTTGAAGGCAAAATGCTAGAATGGCACTTATTTGGACCGAAAAGGCGCGAATATCTGAAGAAAATGGCCAAAGTCGAATCGAGACACTCAAAGTCTGCCGAAATGAAAGCGACGGCGTCGGTGTTAATTACGGCGCCGTCGGAGGATTTTGTGACGATCTGAAGCCAAAACCCTATTTTCAAGTGACGACGTCGGGCTTTAAAAGAGTAGGCCGTCGCAACTCGGACGGCCTAGATTCAATCCGACGGCGGCGAAGCTAAAGAAGGCGGCACACAAGCATAAGGTGACGCGTCGCAAGATTAACAGCCAAGGCGAAACCCTAATGACGGCGACCGACGGCGTCCACAACATAAGGTGGCCTTGCGTCACAAGGTGATCAAGACTATCACGGCAAGATGCGTGAAGTAGTTGATATTGTTTTGGCCATAACTTTTGCATACGAACTCCGGTTTAGGTGGTTCAAAAGCCCACGCGACGGAGCGAGAAAATCTACAATTTGCTAAAAAAAAATCGTGGCGCGTCACTCTATAAGTGTGCCGTCACTCTTTCCGACGGAAAATGCCTATAAATATAACATTATAACTTCATTTTTGTAGGCCCTAAACCCTAAGTCCGATTCCGTGGTTTAGGTAGGTGTTTTCACCGCAACTTAAAGGGTTTCAAACACTCCATAAACATCGTGTAATGATTTGTTTGTTAATCCAATCCTATGGTATGTCTTGATTATCACAATTGTTGCTTGCTCTTCATTAATTATGCTTGGCTAATTCACCTAGTGTTTGCTTATGATTGTATGAAACTTGTATATAAGTAATTAGATCTTATTGATTTCTTAGTGATGCTTGTGTCTATCTTCATCATTAGGGTGTGACAATTTCAATGAGTCTAATTGGTTTAGTTTATAATTCTTGCATCCTCATCTCTTGTTTGATTGGTTGTCTCTTATCTTAATTGTTAATGATCTAGTAATGCGATAGGTCATTCATTGTGTACTTAATGCTTGATTCATCTTTGTGAACCTTAGAATATGATTACTTGAGTAGTTGTAGGCTAAA
>JAHFWF010000067.1:0-42660 GCA_022545495.1 Chrysanthemum lavandulifolium
CTTTTTAATCTCCTTTAATTTGCATTTAAGCCGTTATTATTTGTTGGCTATTTCGTAGTTATAATCATAACCATATCCTTTTTTCCATTCAAACTCCTCGATCACTTTTCATTTGATAATTCATCGCATAGCTCATTTGGGACATAACGACCGGGAGACTCTATACTCCTCAGATCTTCATTGATTTCGTGCTTAGGCGGTTTTAAGTGGTTACGGTCCGCCATTCACAAGTGGCGGGCTTGTGTGATTTAGCTTGTGTTTGCACGCATCAAATTTTGGCGCGCATACTGGAGTCAGGCTAATTGTCTTACGTCTAGCGATTAGTTGTTTGAATACTCACTCATTTGTTTATATCATCTCTATCCATCTATATATATATCCATATTTTCTTATAAAAATCCAAAAACCCAACTTGACCAAAACGTATAAAACACAAAATATTTTTCTTTTGTTTATATATATGTATCAAATAATAAAAATACAAAAGATTCGTCTGTTTTCTTTAATAATAACAACTTAAAAGATTACCACCATAAACCAAGGCGGTGCACTACCTAACTGGGGTGCGACCATAATAAGTTCCCGAACTAAAGATTTAAAACTTGCCTTTGTGTCCTTGTGATTGGTGTACCTTTTTCAAAGAAGCCATTCATCTTGGATTATTGGTTAAGTTCATCGTTGTTTTGCCTCGATCTTGTTAATTGATTTTGTTGTGATATCGACGCTTGAACGAGAAAACCCTAAAGATTCTCCTCACCCCATTTTTATAAAACGTCTTCATAATTCTCATTCTCATCGAAAGATTTTCATAATTCTATTTCTCTTCTTAACTCGAGATTTCTTAGAGTTATCTCTAGTGCATGCGCACTCGTTCTTCTAGATCATTGAGTCCTTTCGTGATCTAGCGAAATTCCTAGAAGACGTTCTCGTAGGCGTCTTGCCCAAATAGTCGAACCCGAGATTCGTACTATTTCTAACAACACCATGGCGCATTTAACGCACTATGGCGGAAATGCTCCGTGCACCCACCGGGGTTATGGAGATGCCATCGTTTTACCGTAATCAACTCGATCACTCGAATTGAAGACACATTTGATCACACTTGTGTCACGAATCAATTCCGCGGTCCGATCGAGAAGACCCGTATGCACACATCCGTTGGTTTAACAAGTTAACCTCAACTATCAATTTCAAGGATGTACCTCAAAAGTCATCAAGTTGATGCTTTTTCCATTCTCTCTCGAGGGACGACCGGATTTGGTGGAAAAGAACACCTCGATCCATCGAAACTTGGGAGGATCTTGTTCAAAAGTTTGTCAACTATTTATTTCCTCCATCAAAGGCGACTAATCTTAAAAATGAAATTTACGGATTTCGTCAAAATTTCGATGAAAACTTTGGAGAGGCATGGGAGAGATTCAAAGATCTCCTCAGAAATGCCCCATCATGAATTCACGGAGCTTCAACAAGTCAATATCTTTTACAATGGGTTGAACGGTAATGATCAAGATTCCTTGAATGCAGCAGCGGCGGCAATATCTTGAATCGTAGACCTAAAGATGTGATTGAGATTTGCGAGCAAAATCAAAGTTCCTATTTCGCAACAAAGTCAATGTTCGAACACTCTGCTTTTCATCCGGTAACTCTTCCGAGTTAGCCGCTCGTTAACCAGCTCTAACGGACATCATCCATTGTATGATAAAAGAGGTAAAGGAAATCAAAAGCGAAATTCATAAGCCCGAACCGGTCAAAGCCGTAAACAAGGTATGTGAAACTTGTAGTGGTCCACACGCGTATTATGATTGTCAAGCAACCGATGCTTCCTTTTACCAAGCTCCCGTAGCTTCGGTAAACCACAATCAATACCGACCACAGGCTGATCCTCACTACCGTGCACCTAGCGGTATGACACCACCTGGTTTTCCTCCCGTGCAAAACCATGGCAATCAGAATCGCTTTGTTCCGAATCAAGGACAAAATTTCAATAACTCTCCAAATTTCAATCAAAACCGGAACAATTTCAACCAACCTTATCAAGCTCCTAATCATCAAAGTTATCAACCACCTCCTCAAGCTCCCATGCCAAATGACTTCATGAAAATGACTGAGTCAAACATGCGTTCAATGCAAACTCAGATCAATAACATGAGAGTTGAGCTTAAAAGGGAAATTGATACCACAATGTCTCGGCAGACAAATGAGTTAAAGAATATGATGAGCGGTTTCATGAACATGAATATGAACAAAGCTTCATCATCTTCTGAGGACTCCTGTGCAATACAATTCCTAATCCCAATGCCGAGTTGAAAGCCGTCACCACTCGTAGTGGTAAGGCGCACAATGGACCTAAGACTCCAATGCCCCTCCTCCCGTGGCATTTAGTCAAGTTACCAAGGAGACAACGGACAAGGTGCATTATTCAAGCCCACGGCATCAAGACACGTCCCACCCGGTAGTCCAAGCTTTAAGTCCGAACCCGATGTTCCAAAGAAAATCTTGAGCCGAAAACACTTCCATCCGGCTCAAAGTCTAGTCGACTTCCTTACCCATCAAGAATGAATGATGAGAAGCTCAAAGACAAAACAAAGAGCAAATGGAAAAATTTTTCCAAATCTTCAATGAGCTTCACTTTGATATAAGCTTCGTTGATGCTCGTTCTAATGCCTAAATTTGCATCCACGCTTAAAGGCTTACTCACCAACAAAGATAAGCTATCCGAGATGGCTAAAACTCCTCTCAATGAGCAATGCTCAGACCATTCTTAATAAGCTTCCTAAAAGCTTGAAGATCCTGGCGGTTTTAATCCGTGTGATTTCTTGGGATGTTTCAATGCTCGCATTGGCGATCTTGGCGCTAGCATTAACCTCATGCCACTCTCGGTATGGAAGAAAGCGTCTCTTCACGAACTTTCATCCACTCGTATGACACTCGAGCTAGCGGATCGTACTGTAACTCGTCCACTGGGATAGCCGAGGATGTCGTGATGAAAGTGGGAAAGTTTCACTTTCACGCCGACTTTGTTGTAGTAGACTTCGATGCGCATCCTAGAGTTCCCTCATCTTGGGAGAGCTTTCTTAAGAACGAGTCGTGCTCGATTGATGTGTTTCTTCAAGAGTTGACCATACGGGTTGACAACGAAGAGCTCACGTTAAATATCAACGAACTCCAAACCTCTGTACAAACAGAGTGTTGCCACAATTGATCAAAATCTGAAAGAATCAATGCAACACTCTCAAATTTCGTGGTTAAGAGTGTTCACCAAAAACGTCTTGAGCTCAAAGCTTTGAAAATTACCCACAGTTCAAGCAAATGGTTTGAAAGTCTGTACCGGTGGAAGTCAAGAGTGTTCTTGATGATGATGACGATGATCTAGAATCGGAGACTTCATCGAGTGGTGGAATCGCTAGCTCCAAGAGCACACCACTTGTCCCACCTCCGAATCGGTTTGTCGATCGAGTTTGTTAACTCGTGGATGAAACCAAACTCTCTTGAGTTTCATCCGAGTTGGATGATGATGTTTGTGATCCAATGGGAGACATTCTTCCATTGATGAATTGCTCAAAATGATCCATCATCTTCTAGTCCTATTCCGACTCTTCCATCCTTCTCTCACTCCCGATGAGGAAGATGACAACTTTGGAATGAAGTCGATGCATTTCTTAGTGATGAGTCAATTCCAACGGAATTGATAACACTTACCTTGATCCGGAGGAGACATCATTTTTCGGAAAACTTGTTAATTGAAGAACCGTTTCCACCCTCCCTCCCGGACATCTTCTTGACAATCACCATCTAAGCTTCAAGTTTAAGCTTAAAGATGTCAAAACGGTGATTTGCTTTTCTCTGTTGAGGAATGGACATGCATTCTCATGTACGTCTTTATTCCATTCTTCACGGATGGTGTGGTTGCTCTTTCCCTTTTCTCTTTCGGAATGAGGACACCATCTTTGACCCCGGTATCATCCTTTATAGTTTCTACTATTAAACAAATACCGCGGTTATATCTCGTCGGTGTGGAACTTTCGATGTTCATATGTTCATTAACATTGTGAACGAAAGTCCGATCGAGATTGGTTTTCCACGTTACTTTCCCATGAACAAATGAATCCGGTCGAGTCAAGCTAGCGACTCGGGCATCAAAACAGTAGCATGCCATATGGGTTCTCACCCGTATTTCATCTTCTTACCTCTTTCTACCACCCTAGTGTGGGGGTTGCCCACATGTTTTGTAAAAAAAAAAAAAAAAAATCTTCTTCCTAAATAATGGTAGTAGTATTTCCTTTACGTTCTTTGTTTCGGCATAACTGCACTTTGAATATTGAGGGCAATATTCATTTCTAAGTGTGGGGAATTCTCACGAATTTTATCATATAATTATACCAATTCCCGTTTTTGGCCAAAATTTTTTTGGAGTAAGTGTTCTACACTTACTCATTTAGTTATCGATCGCCGTGTACGTAAGACAAAATGATTAGCTAATCCAGAGCAAACGGCTCTTGGTAAAGATTTATCAAATCCGTTGATTGACTTGCAATTTGCCCAAAATTGTATGGTATTCATTCACCATATCCTAAAAAGTGAAGAGTTGGCTTGGCAAGATTATGGCTTGTGGTAAAGGCGATGAAAACCATAATTGGTAATCGACTCACCAAAGATAATATTGATAATTTATCTAAGAGTTGGCTAGTCGTAAGGGTACGGCACGGTAAAGACAAAATCAATCCGTTGAAAGTGGTGGTTTGCTCAAAATCACATGGTTATCGGTGTACCATGGTTCTACTTGAATCAAACATTTGGCTACTCCGGAAGTAATGGCTTTTGGTAAAGAGTTTAAAATCCATTATGTTTTCTCAAATCATTCTAGGGACTAACAATATCTCAGTGTGGGGGATTGATGAGTGTGTAAATACTCATCAGCTCTTAATATGGCAACTAATATTTTTAAATATTTTGCCCTCTACCACTATTAATAATGAGATTCCTATCGGATTACACACTTCTACGTGTGTTTGGCTGCTTATGTTACCCTCACTTGTATACTAACCACAAGCTTGAACCACGTGCCACTCCATCTATTTTTCTTGGTCACCCGTCCAATAATCGTGAATATCGTTGCCTTAACTCAAACACTAATAAAATCATACTTTCTCGCCATGTGACTTTTGATGAATCAGTATTTCCTTATGGTTCCATGACTTCAACATCCTCACCTTCCTACACATTTTTAGACACGCCAACCAATATTGTACACCAAACAATAAAGCATACTATTTTACAAAATTCCCAAATAGCTACTGGTACGCATGAAAATACTCATCAGGTTAATATACCTCAAGCCCAATAGTTGGCCCAAAACCAACATTTAACACGCCAACAACCTGTTGCACAATTTGAAGCCCACCAAAATATTACATCCTTCCGTACAACAAGCCCCAACCGAACAGCAGGCCCACCAAAATATTATATCCGCCAATCAGCTGGCCCCCACCGAACAGGCCACTCCCCAACAGGCCGCTACCTCATCCCAACAGCCAACCAATTTAGAGCAGCCGACCCCACTTTCCACGACACAAAACACTCCTAACCCACCCGTTGTTTAAGAAAGCTTTTGGTGCAATGATGATTTGTGGCTTCACAAGGGAACCATCAAAGTTATGGCTAGACTAGTAAACTAACAGATTTCGTGTGACAATAAAACTTACCAACTAAACAAAAAGGCGCGACTCTCCATTTCAAGTCTATTTCTACAATTGAAGTACTATTACCGAACTGAGCTACGATCACGAAACTCAGATAAAAAACATAATAAAGAAAATACATGTTTATATATATCAAACATAACTGGAGTCACCTAAAAGTAAATCAAACATGTTGGCAGGAGTTAGAAAAGTTGTTCCACCAAGAACGACTTCTATATCCGTCGGCCACTTTCCGATAATGCCTCCTGAACTTCGAGTACCTTCAATACAACAACAGGGTTACTTAATCAGATTTATAAAAAGGAGATCAACAATATACTTTTGAGTTGTACAAGAACCGGGATTGTAACATTAATATTAATAGTAACAAAGTACAAACTATAAGCTTTCTCCAGGAATTAATGTTTCGCATTCAGAAATACTTCACTTTAAAAATCTATAATGCTATGTTTATAGATGACCCAACTTAAGAAATCCCATCCTCAAACAGATAACTCAATGGTCAACTTGCTTACCCTGTTGACCTGCAGAGCGGTCGACTCGTCAAGCAAATCATTTGGTAGTTTTAAAACTGTTATTATATGTTTATATAACTACATACTTATTTGGTCATTGTTATACAATATTTGTATGAAGTAAGTTTATAAGTCACAGGTCAACAACAAGCCCATCATGGTTCATCCACAATTTTTTCCCGGAACTTCAGGTCTATGGAAAATTTAAGTAAATATAGCAATATGTGGTGGTCGGCTATCAAGTAAGGTAGATGTTTGGTACAGGTAGATTGGAAAGGGTAGTGCCAAAACACTTTTTGTCCAAATGTTTTAAGATCTATATAACAAGTGTGACTAATATATATAAAACTCAGGTTTTTAGATATCTAAATTATCAAGAAATATGTTTCTATGCATAAAAAAATACACTTAGAACGATTTCCGACGTATTTGACCAATTTTGTTTTCAGCTAGTTTTATACTTTTTACAAGTTCAACTCGAATTGACCAATTCACAAGCAAATGGGGTCAAAAACTCAAAATTGCTACGTCTAGGGTTAAATTTCAAAGCATGAGTGCGTAAAAGGTTAAGACAAAAACATAAACTAAACACACAATATGAGAGATCGGATAAGAACCTCAATGGCATTCATGCCTCCCACAACGAATACTAGCATAACATTTTGATCAGAGAGACTTGGTTTTGCCTGCATTATTAGAAAGCAAGATTCAGAATATAAAAATGACAAAAAGATGTTAAAAAAAGCATCAACTGCCAACATTTTCATACCTGTCCCAGGCCAAACCTTCCAAACCCACTTTTAAAAAGCCGACCAACAGTAGATGAGTGATATTCCAAACCAGGTACATCGTACTTGTTCAGTATTCTTGTTAGAAGTTTATACAGTAACCCCTTTCTAGAATAGGGATCATCACCAATGCCACTTTCCCCTTCTCTTATACCCGTGTTTCCCTTTAAATTGGTTAGTTTGTGAAGGAACTTAAACAGGTTATCAACTCTATCCCGTAGCTCTAGTTTCAGTTGCATGTCACTGTAGACATGTTCATTATTAATATTCGAATCAGAATCTTCTTCACCCCAATTTCCCCATTGATCATCTTCAAAATCATCACTTTCTAAGGCTATCTTTGAGGGCTCTTCTTTAGTTTTCCCATCTCTTTTCTGTTTCAAGTTAGCTTCAAGATCGTCATATAAACCATGAAGAAACTTAAGTTTTGCAAGTTGTGGGTTTTCAAGAATCGCATCCACGATAGCTTCTTTCATAAAATGTTCCTCTTGCCATGAAAAAGGACCAGCTGAACCTGAAGTCGGGAAATTCTCACCAGCCAATATATATCCTGTAACCGTTAACAGCAAAGCATCTTCAACTGAAAATAGCCCCCTTTGTAATGAATCAGCTTCTCCAAAGGAACTTTTGTTGATAATATCACACATTTGTGAAGAAAGACTTTGGCTTGTGTCTCCAGCACTTATGCTAAGTATTTTTTCTGCACTGATAAATGAATCCCATTTAGGACGATACTCTTCACTCATAGCATATGACATGGCTGCTGCGAACTGTATAATTCCTTTGTTCCGCATAAAAGATGATTGGTTTTTAGCAAGGGCTCGAATCATAAGTTGCAACTCTGACTTTGGCTTAACAGATATCTTTTCCTTACGCAGTGTTTCTTGAAGCCACTTCTTGATCAATATAGTACCGTCTTTTGTTCTTCTATCTAGAACGGATTCCAGATATGGTGTTCCATTAAAGTTTTCTGTGGACACCAACGACCCATTAAGCAGCTCACTTTCTAAAGTGGAACAATTTTCGCTTTTAAGTTTATTACCAAGACTAACTAACGTGTTCAACTGTGTAGCTGAATCGTAGGAATTCCACCCCTCTATAAAAGCCTCAACTGTTTCTAACAGCTGAACATTTGTTGTTGGAGTTGCTTTAAGTAGATCTGCTAGAGGTATCTGAACATCAAGAGGAGCCCGCAGTAGGCTTGCTGGTCTGTGCCTTTGTTGGGGTTGTAAACCCTTCTGACCAAAGGATGAGTGTGTCCTACGTGGAACAGAAGACATGATACGATCAACAAGGGAATCTCCATGACAACATGGAGTAAGAAGGTCAGCTGTGCGGTCGATAAGCAATAGCCCTGCAGTTCTTTTACGGCGACCAACATCATAAAGACTAGACATGTCTGTGATAAGCTTCCCAACTGTTTTTGATAAATCACCAAGCGAAAATATTTCAAGTTTTAGGTCCATCTACAAGTTTTAGCAACAGAAATTGAAATAAGTTCATTAGATGTTACCAGAAATAACCCCAACTAGCTTGAAATTAGGGACCAGACATATTGGATCAAGTGTGGATAACTCATTACCTTTGTTGTCAAATGATAAAGAAATTGTGCTGTAAGTGCAGCTCCAGGAGGTACATCTCTCCATCATGTAACATGCCAGTACTTAATGGAGGCAACCCAGAACTAATGGAATTATCTTGCTCGGCTGATAGATATGCTTCAGCAATGGACCCCTCTGATGGCAACACAAAGAACTTTGGTGAAAAGGGCATATTATCAAAGGAAGTGTTGCACATAAGCAATCAGCTTCCTCAACGTCTTCTGCATTGCCTATTCGATCAACATCATACATGTCATTTGTGCTGGAAAAGGTTGGGGATTTGGGGGTATCCGGTTCACGAGGGCTTAGCTGCAACCACCCCTCATCTTCAGGGATGAGGTTTTCCTTAACATCTTCGTTATTTTTGTGTGCACTGTTTGGATTGTTTTCTTCATGAGCTCTTCATAATCTTGGACAAATAAGGATTGATATTCATGATAGGCATCTGGTCCTAAAGGTGAATCAGGATACACTGACTGACCTATCTGCAATAGCAAGATGTCAAAGACGGAATTCCACAGAAGACAATACAATCGCCTTCACACAACTTAGTGAACTTACTACTATGTCATACATATACAAGCAGCAAGGATAATCACAGAGGAAATGTTTGGTATAGAATTTAAATTTAACACTTCCCCATAGATGTCTTCATCTTGTTCTTAAGAAAATTTCTAGACTTACAATTAGACACGATGATCAATTTCTTTTCCTGCACGTTCTTATCAGTTACATCTCTTTCTGTTACACAATTAACAAAGAAAGATATGTAAACGGGGGAAACTGGAACAGTGACAACGGAAAATGCATTATCACCACTCTTTCTTGCATTATGTACAACAGTTCTAACAATACATCTTGAGCCTGACATCCTTTGGCCTCCTGTAAAAACTGGACCAGAAGATGGGCATCTTCCTTATTGTTCAGATTCTTACAGAAATGTTTCATTTAGTAGACTCATCTACTCCTTGCGAGTTGTTGACACAGGACTGAATCATAAATCTGTTTCTATTATTCGAGAATAGCCATCAAATTTATAGAAGGGTCTTTTCTTTTCTTTTCTTTTTTTTATCTGGAACGTTCCTATATATTGGGTTTCAACCAAAAATTCAAATCTAAACCTACAATAATTGATTTTCACATCATAAGATAGAGTGTGACAGATGGAGATTCTCGATTTCAAATAATTTGCAGGCCTGCTCCTGCCCTGAATCAGATCGAATTGGGATTTAAGGGATGATTGATAGACCAGCATACAAATGAATATGACAGAATGTGATCGAGAGACATACTCAATTTCACACGATTTACATGAAAAGCAAATAGAAACAAAAAAGCCTGAAACCAATGACCCAGCTACAACTTCGTTTTAATGATGATAGGCAACAATAAACCTATTCAAATAATTTATGATGAAACTTGGCATATTTAGATAAAGATTGTAAAAAAGAATGTACCAAGGAACTACTTGAATGACAAATTCTTATTTATTTGCTTTATATAGATAAAAGGAATGTGCGACAAAATAAAGAGAAGAAAACAATGTAAACACCAATAATCTTGTCAATAACATCACGTTGACAGGATATTAGTCCTCTCAACCATGATCTTAAAGCACAGGCAATGCAAAAGATTTTGGATATTTTTTTGCGAATAATAACTATCAGCAATTAGAGTTCCTAAACTAAAGCATATATCTTCCAAGTAAAACAAGGGTGTCACATATAGTGGAAGATTAAATCACCCGATCAAAGAGAAGATTCAAAACATCAAATACACTTGATAAAGCAACATAGAAGTATCATCTGTCAGGGGTCATATATCATTTGCTAAATGGAACACAAATCCTATTTCTAATAGGACTTCTACTGAACAAAATGCCTTAAATCAGTATAAAACAACTAGGCAGTCATCAATAATTTAGATCCTCAACAATCAAAAAAATTCAATACTTACATTGATACTAACTAGCTGTGTAGTTAGCAGGACCCAAATAATATGACAACATGAGTCCAAAGTTACGATCCCCAACAGATGCACTCAGCCTAATATGACAACAATACAACATGAGTCCAAAGTTGCGATCCCCAACAGATGCACTCAGCCTGGCTTTAAGTATTTGAATAAACTTCTCTTTTTTGGTCCTTATTTATTAAAAATGAAGATATTAAGATAATTATGTTTTTATTTAATCATTGTTTTCATATTAGACACTATCATATGCACAAAGGGTAAAAGTTCACTCAAGAGCTCACTTTTTGCGCTTCTGGCCTTAGGAAAGGCATGTCGCTTCGAGGTCGCTTTCGCCTTTAACTACCTTTCTCAGCCACTCAAGAGTGTTGCAGTATATTTAGATGGATAATTATACATGATACAGAGAAAGACTTGTATGCTCGAAGTGATATTTATGTTGCT
The DNA here is from genome assembly GCA_022545495.1 of Chrysanthemum lavandulifolium. Taxonomy (NCBI): domain Eukaryota; kingdom Viridiplantae; phylum Streptophyta; class Magnoliopsida; order Asterales; family Asteraceae; genus Chrysanthemum; species Chrysanthemum lavandulifolium. The sequence goes on from JAHFWF010000067.1 coordinate 11,019, forward strand.
CTATGCAAAAAAGTAGGTGAATTTTCTTAACAGCAGTATGAGAATGCTGCACACCAGATATAAGCTTTTAGCCTTTTCTAAAGTTTAGGAAACAAGGGTTACACAGAATCATGGTCATATCTAGCTCGTGAACAAAGAGATGGCATTCCCTAAAACATGATAAAAGACTCAGCCTTGTAAGATCCCCATATGTAACTATTAATCCAATCGAACGGGAAAACTAGGTGTATTTTCTGATGAATGGGGCACACTGTCTAAAGCTACTTGGCAGTTGTAATGGTGAAATATATATTGTATGAAACATAAATATAACAAGAGATAATTAAAGCGTCAAGGAAAGTATTACCTCTGAAATAGATGTAAATATAGTGCAGTGAGAAACATGTTGAAGTGTGGTTAGACAACGTAAAATGTATCGATGCACATCAGTCAGAAGGCGGCAAGTGAAGAAAACAACTTTGATCTTGTCATGAGTCTTGCGATTCCAATCAATGGCCTAGCAACGATATAAATTGAATAAGTCGAAAGTGAGAAAAAGAATATTTGAATAATACAGTAGCTAGTTACATACAGTATGAAGAGAAGACATGGTCTCTAAGGTGGAAACAGCAACAACACCCATGTCCAAAAGAAGAGAATGCCCCAACAAACTTGAAACTTTCTACACATCCCGCGTCCAAATATATAACAGCGCCTTTAAGTTGCTCCGATATCTGAAATCAAATCACCACACAAATTGAATAATCTATTCTATTATTATTTATTAATGAGAAAGAAAGAGGCAAATGGTTACTTGTTGGATGGAATCGAGGCAGCTATTGATCACATTAACGAAAGCCATTAGTTACTTTTCACCTCGATCATGTATGTGATTAAGCAAATCCCATCATCATCAGATCGATCTCAACCTATATTGGAATCGGATGATGTTTAACCACAAATGCTTATATAACTTCCACAGCCTCAATCGTTTCGTTTGTTTTATATAGCTTTTCACATTGGGTTGAAAATAACGGTGTCTCTGGTTGATATACATGGGTATCAAGGTATGGGTGTCAAAGTTTTAGTTCATGTTTGGTATCAACATATGGAAACGAGGGTTTGTGTATATAAGGCTAGGGGGTGTTTGGGATTGCGATTTGAAATATATTATTTGATTATTGCGTTTTGAAAACGCAAATAATCCATTTTTGGTGTTTGGCAAAAAAGTTCAATAATCAATTATTTACGTTATATAGCTCTCAAAAAGACGTTTTGGAACTGCAGGTGGCCCCATACTTTTTGAAAACGTGGTTTTGTAAAACGCAAATAATCAATTATATATAGTTGTCAAACACCCTCTAATACTAAAATACACTGTTGGACCCTAAACTTGTTACTGCGCATCGTGATGGGACAAAGTTGGGCTTTATCATCGCTGGAGGTCCAAAACATGGGGTTTATATGTCAAACTCGTCCCTTGACCATTAACGCCGATGTCAACGTTACGTTGTTGAGGGCAAAACCGTCTTTCATCAGCGCGTCTAATACAAACTGTCACGGTGTTTGTAGCTACTATATGTCGTGTAACACGGTTTGGTCGTCGATTATCATCCATCCCTAAATTGTCCTACAAAAACAGTCTTCTAAAAAATGATAATCGTTTCAACATGAGTACGTTGTTGGTGTGGTAAGCAGTTTATTATTCGTGACCGTGGACCTCGCCAACCAGGCGTCGATTCTTTGGTTTTCTGTTGAAGTAAGTGCGTCTTAATATTTATTGTATTAGTTTGTTTCGCATGACGAAGAAAGTACATTGTAACAATGGTGGTTGTTTAATGACTTGTCATAATCATGAATAGGGGTCTTCTTCGGTGGATACGATGGTATGATCATGAAATCGTGCTCGTTCAAGGAAGCACAAATATACAGAAATCCAAACAACCACAAAACAAGTTAAACATCTCATAGCACATTAATGACACAAACACAAACACATCAGAACAACTAAACACTTAGCATATCAAGAACAAATAACATTCATATAAACCAAACGAAAAGTCTAAGACTAACAGAACACTTCCTAGAAAATAAACCTGGCATTAAACAAATTAATTAACCTTCACTTAACACACTTAATTCAATATAGCAGCAGCGGAAATAGCAGTTCAAATCATGGCAGTCTCACAAACAAATAGAAACATAGCAGACAAACTATAATTAAATAGACCAAACAAAACATAGCATAACCATTAGCAATTATCAAAACAGATATCATAAACTAAACCAGTTCTCAAAGCAAATCCTAACATCAGCAAAGTTCAAACATGACAGGTCACATAGGCAATAAAATACTAACGTATAAGCAAAGTTCCCAAAATTAACTGATCAGACTATGCATATTATACTTATAAAATACTAACTATCACACTAACACATTCATCCACAGTTCAATGAATTCACATAACGAGAACTAACATAACACCGATAACAAAGATACAAACCCCATTTAATCATATTAATCATAAGCTAGCATTATAAACGGTAACCACATATACATACGAACATACACATATATAAGATCATAAAATAACCCAAAGACATAATCATAAGCCTTTGAACATACCAAATCATAATCAAAACTTAACATAGAAATATCAAATATGATTTAGTTAACTACCTCGAGCCCGTAACATATCATATCAAATCATCATACATATGCATGAATCATCTTAGAAAATAATTTGAGTAGCTAGCTCGAAGTTGTGAAGACGCGATCGCATACGACATCATTCACCGACAAATCATATCGGATAACGATCGATCTAGGATGCATCCATACGCCCACGCATATATTTAGGTAATATAATACCAACCGAGCTCATAACAAATAACAGATAAGGGACGTGGCGTAACATCACTCATCGCCTAGAGTCATATCGAGGTGCATCAACGATACGGACATGGAACCCCATGACTAGTTAATAATTTGGCTCGGTGTCAAACTAACTTAGGTCAAACAAATTGTCATAAATGACACGATCATAATTCATCCTAAAGGTCACATAATACTTATCAGATAACATCATATCATAAGGTTCATATTCAGACATAATAAAGTTCATCACTTACACATATCAAAGTCTTCCTAACATAATGTTCCAAATCAGATAACGCATGGTTCAATAAAACATAAGTTCAGATAAACAACAAATCACACAATCAGGAAAAGGGTTCATAGCAATGGCATTGGAAACCCTAATAAGTAAAATGGAAAGACTAACGAAAGGACATCATAAGGAACCTTTACTAAGAAGGTCAGAATGTATGTAAGATAACATAAGTGTCTTAAGGTATGACAGAATATCCGTACCTTAAAGCAATTGAGAGAAAAGTAACGAATGTAGGAATATGAAGATGTAACGTCGCGTCTCCTCCAACGAATCTACACGGATTATGATTTATTTAATATTTATTAGCATCATTAATATTATAACGGATTTATCGATTAATACTTTTAGAGTTGTCGGATATTCTCATATTAGTGATGTATTTAAATTACAACATTTTAGGGTATTCCTCATTAATTCACCAACTTCTTATTTAGGTTCTAGGGTTCCCATACTCTTTAAATATTACAAAATACGATTAAATTCACATATTACTTCTTTTAATGATTTCCAATTTAACCTAGAACGTAAATGATATCAAACCGAAATTAACTTAAACTCATGCGTGTCTCTACAAAATCAATTTACACTTGTAGAACCCATAATTATTCGTAATTACAAATTACACCCTTGACATCTTTAAGTTCACAATCTCACCTTACTTTATCGATTTTACCTTTAACCCAAAGGTTTTAGAATTTACAAAACGCACCTAATAAATTAAATACAATTCGAATGGCCCTTTAATTATCCAAAATTACATGTTTAACCCCACACTTATTTTTATACGCTTAGTACAAGTATTTTATCTGTTCACAAAATAACCCTTAAGTTTCATAATTTACAAAACCAACCCGAAACTTTTGTTTAGGACCGAATAGACATAATTCAAATACAAACCCTAAACCTAAGTTTAACCAATCATTAGCTCATCATTACTACTTCATTAATTACCTTTAATGATTACAAGAAAACCCTAGTTCATGCAAAACCCTAATCGCCCCTTTTAAATCTTTCCTTTTTCCATGTTTAATCGAACCCTAAAACTCAAAACAATTCATACAGCTTCGAATTCACAAATATGTATTTTATTCAGGTCTTATATCATTGAATAGCTTCTGGAAAAATCAATTCGTGATCTCTAAAAATATTATACACCCATTCGTTATTAATATACGATTTTAGGGTTTTGGATTCCAATAATTCCATACGACATATTAAACATGCATGGCTAATTTTATGTGTTCCATATGACTTATAGGACTGAAATGATCATACCAAGCCTTTTGAGGGAGAAATGAGCTTGAGGCAAGATTAGTAATGCTCAGGTGATGTGTGGAAGTGGAAGATTTACCTGGTGCTCAGTTGGATATTGTTCTTGATTGTTTATGCATTGGGGCAACTTTTTAGCTTTTATGTAATGAGGCGAGATGGTTAATGTTCATTATCTTGAATTGTAGTAACGTTGTGTCCTAGAAGGTTATGAATCTTGTTATTATGATCGGTTTACCGTATGTTTATGGCTTTATGCACATGGTTAAGATTAAAGTTGACTTTTAATTGTCAACATTGTTATGAAGTATTCAGTTTGGTTTGTTTTTTACTTTCAATGCCTCATGGGTATGCAGATGGTTTAGCAATTTCTTTAGGTTTGACTTTTAATTGTCAACATTCTTATGAGTTTCTGTTTACCTTTGGTTACTTTTGATGCAAATTATTCACACATCAAGCTTATTCAATCTATAAAAATACACAATAATGACATGGTTCCATAGTTAATGCAAATGGATATAATTCCAAATGCATAAAATTGCATACTTTTCAAAGCATGAGAACTACAGTTAGACACACACACATATGTTTTTAGAGTACATAACTTGTCCATAGGAAATAAACTAGATGAAACATTGTCTAGCTAATTAGCATAACAGAATTGACCTATGGTGAGGCCATCATTCTTTCCAGTGCAGCCTGCTGCCTAGTCATTCTTCGTGTAGCAGGCTGGGTTGAAGCGAACCGCTTGCACATCATTTGATTGCGGTGAGAATCGGTCGTGATTGATCATGTTGGTGGGATTGACCTTTGGGATTGCTCATGTATCTTTGGGATCGGCAATTGCTTCATCTTGATGTTGCTAGGATTGAGAGAGGATTCATCTTGTATCACAGGATCTTCTTGCTTCATCTTGATGTTCTTTGGGATTGAGACAGGATGCATCATGTATGATGGGATCTTGATTGCTTGATCTTGATTTTGATTGAACACCACTTCCTTGAAGCGCACTAACTTGACTTTCAACAAAACTTGTACCTTTAGGATGTGTCTTTTTCTTTGCTACTTTGTTACCTTTAGGATGTGTCTTTTTGTCGACTTTTGTAGACACTTGTTTGACATTTCCTTATTGCTAGTTCGACTACTTTCACTCCACCATACCCTAGACATGTTTTCCGGTTGTGTCCGGAATGCCACAAATACTACACTTGACATTCTTCCAAGCCCTTGACGACACCATTCTTCACAATCTCTTCACTTTCGGGAGCTATCCTAACTCTTTTCTACCTATTGAGCTAGGCGGCTTTGTTTGGATTTTGGTGGAACAATTGTTGTTGGTGATTGATTTTTCCCAATGTTATTTGCTAGTTATCGCTCGACATGGTGATGGTAGGTTGCCTCCTAAGTGAGAAGATAGTAACAAGGATGAGCCCATGTTTCTGACTCTTACTTGTTGTCCATTTAAAGCCATATTCAATTGGTAGCAACAACATGTTTACATGGTAAACTGTTATCTCCCATCTTCCGCAAGTACAAGACTTTTCTACAACATTAACTACACATTGGTCACCCTATGGTACACTAACACGAAACTTAGTTCCCATTCCATAAAATATTATATACTTGACCTCTTTCTTAATACCTCTAGCATGTGTTGTGTAGTTGGTGTTAGTGGCCCATCACACTTCTCAATCACCACAAGAACATGCATTATCCTCTTCATACAATATTCCACGATGTATTCTAAGGTGTAATAATTGGTTTGTTTAAACCCTCAATTATTTTGTCATGAAACACTTTACACATGTTATTAAGTAACACATCGTAAGTAGCTCTCTTAAAGATAAACAAGAATAAACATGTATTAATCATAACTTTTATCTTGCATTAACAAATACAAATTAATCAAACAGATAGATGACTTATATGAAAATGTGACCTTGACCAATGGATCGGTGGTATCTTACTTAACCAATCATGGGGTTGGTTGATTAAATTTCTTGAAATCGACCATAGCTTTACGAAGCTACAGCAGTTGAAGTTGTTACACATTCCACGGATGCTCTTTGTAGGCCCTACCTTTCCATTGAAGTTTCATTTCTCATGAATGCTTCTGTCTCTGAATCGTGTTACGAATCGGAAAACATCTCCTAAAGCTCTACTTATATCCTGCATAAAATCAAATATGTTTCTCATCTGTTTCAAAACAGAGACTTAAATTTATGAGCAGTTAAGGGAGTACCTTTTGCATGTCGGTAATAAAAGTGATGCTTGAGATTGGCTCAAGTGCTATATCATCGGATAAACAATGAAGAAACCAAGTCCATGATCCTATGTTTTCTGATTCAACAAAGCATAAGCTAAAGGGTACATACCATTGTTGCTATCAATTCCCACATTTGTCATCAGTTGACCATTCAAAGGACCACGAATTGGAAAATCACCCAGCCCCAACAACGAGCTCCCACATGCTTTAAATCCTTCCTTCAATGCACCTAAACAAACATACACTCTCTTGAATTCTCTCGTTGGAATAGCCTCATCTGCAGGTCTTTCCACATTCATCACAACTGTTGTATTAGGGTTTGTCTTCTGCAACTCTTGAACATAATCTCTCAACATGGTAAATTGTAGCTTGAATTGGCCCCGATGGTCAATTATTGTTAAGTTTTGGCCCTTAAAACCTTCTCGAGGACACTTGAAGCTCGTATTGGTTGGTAAGTTGATTATGCACGACTTGACATGAACCGGTGGATTGGTTTCAATTTGTCTTGTAACTTGCTTTGAGATATAGTTAAGGTCAAAAGCTCTTAGTGCCCTTGATTGCAAACAAGTGTGTTGCTCATTATATGTTCTCGACCGACCATGTACTGTCTCACCATTCTGCCGATAAACAATAGCCATAGGCGAGTATTTGTGAAGGGTCCTTTTGCCGAGTAATGCATTTATACCCTTCGATTAATGGACTTCTAGATGGGCCTATATCCACCGGGACCTTCACTTGGGTGCGAAAGTGGAACACAACCCTTACATCGACCCTTATTCTTGTTTTGTCATTCTTCACAAAAACAACTCCTCCTAGTTTCTATTGAATGCTCTCTTACCTTAGTTTTGACATCCGTCAAGAGGAAACTCCCGCCGAATAGAAGAATGTGGTATAGACTTCATTTGCAAAGTCGGCTGTCGGAAAGAAACATACTCACCGCAAAAGACATCATCAACCATCACGGTAAATCATTTTCCAAATGCATGTCATCGCTTATATTCTTGGTTGTTCTGCTGACCTAAATCATTACTCGACCTACTTGGACCATAGCAAGTTGTGCATCATTCTCGACAAGTATTCTCTTCATTTGCTTGAATTGAATCATCAACGCATTTGCCTAAGTCACTAGTGTCACTCACTTGTACGATCAACAACATGATCCTGTTCCATGTTATTGTCATAAGCAGATCGCATCCTACAAAATGATTATCCTAAGTCAATTGAAACAGAGTTACATCCACATCAGGCTCCTCAAACCTGTTATTGACATCATCTAGTGCTCCTTAATAGCATTGTCCTCATCAATAAGTACTAAAGCATGCTCACTGTTATGGACAGGTTGGCTAGCAAATGATGTATCTAGGGTGGAAAATACAGGCTCAATGTTTGGCAAATTGCTAGATTCACCAATATCATTGAGGTCCATAGGCACTTGTGTAAGTTGCATAAAAGGATCTAGTGCAGGTTCATTATCAATATCATCTAACACCAATCGTCTACAACAAGATTGAATAGCAGTAGTAGCAACTTTTCTCCTATTTTCATCCATCTCCCAAAAGCGGTCTTAATAGATTGTGGGGACATTTGAGCGACTCTAATCTTGTCTTACCTATTTCCACACACACATCTATCAACTTATGGTCTTTGACAACATCTTTCAACAACTCAACATTAGCGACTTCACGTAAACTAAACAATCCGTCGTCAATGTACAACTGTGCTTAAGAAAGTAGAAATAATTAGTTTGTCCAATCTCATAACCGATTTGGGTCATGAGAGCATCCATTTCATCAACGGACACCTCTTTTATTTCCACATGATCAACAAGGCATTTCTTGCCTCCTTGATATATTCTATTTGGAAAGTATTTGAATGTACCTTCATAATGGAACCTTATGCTAAAGGATCCTGGTTGACCCGCTGTATAAAAAATGTACAAAAACAATGTTACGATAAAGTTACCTAAAAGGGGAATAACTTAAACAATCGTACTAACATATGATTGTAATAGACTATAACCAAAAAACACTTACAATATCTCCTGATTGCAGCTTTTTCCTCAATTACATGGTCATCAAAGAAAGGATGTTCTCTAATTCGTCATAGAGTAAATCCAAGGTTGGTGTTTGTTATTTTCTTACTTAGATTATTTGATTTGATGATTGACATTGTATTAGGGTTTTTTGGGTAGGCTTCCAAAACAAGTTTAGGGATGAGCAATGAGTACACAACTTTGTTATATTCTACATAATGGCGGGAAATTGGACAAGACATACGCTATAGTACATCAAGGTAATAAGACGATTCTACCTCAACGGTAAAAGGATAACGGGATTTTTGAGTATAACGGACGTTGACATCGGCGTTAATGGTCAAGGGACGAGTTTGGCATATAAACCCTATGTTTTGGACCTCCAATGATGATAACGCCCAACTTTGTCCCATCGTGATGCATAATAACAATTTTAGGGACTAACGGTGTATTTTAGTCTAAGGCTAATGTTCCTTCACATTTTGAAATTGTTGAATATTTTTGGTTGTATGTCCAACTAGCCTATAAACCAAGAATAAATCACGGTAGCTATAAAATGAACAAAATAAAGTTTAACTTCGAGCAGAATATTATAAACTCGTGATAAATCACGGGTAGCTATAAAATAAACAAAATAAAGCTTTAACATCTGAACATAATATCAAAATACAAGAAATTTTATTATACATTTTAGTGGTTAATTCAAAAGTTTGTGACGTAACAGCAACATAAGAATTAACAAAATTTAAAAACTCAAGTCATTCATAATATAACAACATAGCTAGACACGAAAAATAGTAGCAGTACACCATTAGCAACCCTTTTATTCATGACAAATAAATATGTAGCATTAGAGCATTACACAAAGTAATCTGCAAATGACTTTTGGCTCAATAATTACATTTGATCAACTATTATGATGATTGATGAGCATGTATCTGATTGTCGCTAATTTTCCAAACCTCGCTAATCATCCTACAATCATGGAAGTACTTTAAAAACCTTGTTCCTCTATGTGATAAATGATTTCAACAAAACATATGTTGAGGAGGAGCATTTACCAAAAAAATCAAAAGGCTTTTTCTATGGAAATTGTGATCAAGAAAATATTTCAAAGTCCTCTTGCCTCCATGTGCTAAACAATTTCAAAATCATATGCACATGTTGAGGGGGAGCATTTCTAAATGATCAAAAACAATTGAGGCACAAAATGCTTTGATATTATATCACAAGTACCTTGATTGATTTTCCAAATGATTTGTCAATTGGTTTCATGAAGGAAAGAACTATACCAAAAGATTGACCATTTTACTTTATGCATTGGATTTATAAGGATGGTAAGGTTAAGTATTCATTCCCACGATCCCGCCAGAACCGGAGGGATCTACCTAGGGACAATTCACTAAATAGTGTAGAAGTCTTTAGGTATGATGAAAAAAGGAGAAAAGTGAGAATAAGGGAAGAATGCCGACTGAGATATAGCTAGAACTAGAATAAACCCAACAAGGTTCTAGTAATGAAGTCTCGTAAGCAATGAAGGGGTTGAAGAATGAAAAGAAATGTAAAGTGAAAAGGGTGAATAGAAATAGCCTCCAATAATTCAACCTTAGGCGTGAAACCGGGTTCAATACATATGCTCTTGGTGGTTACTAAGGTAACACCGTATTGAAGACAAGGCGTCATGGACCCAAATGGACGACCGCACTAAACTTCCCAAGCTACTCAAGTTCTCTTAAAAGGACTTGTTTCATTCTCACGGGGAACCTACATAATCTATCAACTTTCTCTTAGAGATAGTTGATATTGAAGAAGGAGACCATCTCCCTAGTCTTCGATATAGGAAACCAAAGTGCACAATTGAGTCTAGAGCCAAGAGAACATCAACACAATAAATCTCATTAGGACACAAAATTAATGAAGACTTACTGTTTCACACAATGTGGAAAGTAAGTATATATATTGATAGTCCTACGCATTATCCTTGTGGTATTGCCAGAACATCCGAGTGATATGTAAAGTATTCACGATGAAGATGGAAATCCTTCTAGAGCCAACATCAAACAAGCTCTTGGTGGGTAACATGTGAGATCTTTCAAAAGATCAAGCTTGTGACAACTGGATAGAAACAATGGGGCGATTCACTCTTGAATCAACCTTGGTCCAGGAATAAATTGACGAATACTTTTGAAAAACCGTTCGACGTGCAAATCTTCTTTTCTCTAGCACATCGAATGTGTATTCATGTTTCAAATTCAACAGAAGTATTTATGATTGAAAATGGATTTCTTCTTCTAAAACCTTCGTAGTATTGCTAAACTCTTTCTCTTAAGAAATACGCGATTGTTTTTCAAATCAATTTTTCATCAATCAGTGAATCTCAATTCGTTGGTTCACTCACTCTATGTTGTCTACTTTGGGACGCTCCGGTTTGAGAACGGCTAGATCAAGCTGCGAAACCCTGTCAAGGAGATTTTTAGGAATTCTATCTGATCACAGGCAGTACTTGTACTGATCAATGGGGAACCATGGTTCTTGCAACTGTATTCAACAAAAGTGAACAAAGACACTTTCGTATGTTTTATTGCTAACTGTTGTTTGCAGGAGCATTTGGTGGTTGCAGCTGATCGATATTGAGAAGTCAATTCATAACCACATGCTCACAGCACACACACTTAATTGAAGAAAATCATGACCATCAAAGACATACAACAATGCTTCTGCTACTCGAATAAAAAGATGTCATGATCCAGAAAGTGTGAGCATGTCGGTCCAAAAGTCACAACATCACATGAAGGTGATACAACAAAGGATGATTAAGAGATTTGATGTGGCAGATGATCTCTAACCTGGCTCAAAGATCATCAAGATGTGGATCAGTTCAAAGACCCCTACTGAAAGTACAAAGCATACGGACTTTGAAGAATCACTGCTAACGCACAAAGAATGTTGATATTGAAGAATTGAAGTCTACGAGCTCATAACTGAAGACAAAGATAGAATGCTAGGATGAAAAATGTATTTCATGGGGTGACCTCCCTTAGGGGGAGATTGTTAGGATTTGGAAAATCCATATGGAAGAATCGGTCACCCCAATTCTAGTTTAGCATATGTTAGCTTGTAGACATTACGTTATTTATTAGTTAGTTAGTTAGTTAGAGTAACACCGTGGAGGATGGACGGGTTGCCTGATCCACATCCCGTAGGTGGCGTACTATGTAAAAACTATAAATACCCCGCCTCCCAAGGTAGGGTTGGAGCTTTCACTTAATCTAACATTCTCTTTGTTTTCTCTCACTTTCTCTCTAGAAAGCATTCCATCCTTGTACTTTATCTCTAAGATCTTGCATGATTCGAACCTCATATTAGTGTGTTTATGTGATACAATAACTAATATACAACACAAAGTCATCACGATCATTATTTGGGTAACACAGAGCACCAAATACATGAAGGTGTTTTAGGTTCGGTTTTTTGTTATGGATAAGCTCATAAGGTGTTTTGTTGTGGTGTTTAGTTATCATATAATGGTTCTAAGTGTAGCATGCAGTTGACACGGCTTCTGCCCATAAGTAATCTGGAAGTTTTGCATTTATCAACATCGTTCTTGCAGCTTTCACTAACGTACGGTTTCGTCTTTCGAAAACTCCATTTTGTTCTGGTGTTCTTGCAATCAATGTCTGATGCTCAATTCCCACTTTCTCATAATTTTCCCGAATAGTTTGGTTCGCGAATTCAGTTCCTCTGTCTGTTCTGACTTGTCTGACCTTATTACGGAGCTGAACTTGAATTTTCGTGAGAAAAGTGATGATCATTGGTGGAGCCTGATCTTTACTTCGAAGAAAATAAATCCAAGTCCATCTGGAGTAGTCATCAACGATTACGAGAATGTAGTGTTTGCCGTTAATCGTCTGCATACGCATCGGGCCACACAAATCCATGTAAGACGCTGAGTGACACCGTACTTAAGCATGACCTTTGCAAATTGGTCATTGCAAAAGTGCGTACCGCGATCACTAATGATAGCACAAGGAGTTCCAAACCAAGCAAAGAGAGATTTTAAAAACTTAACAACTACTCGGGCGTCATTGGTGGGGAGCGCTTTCGCTTCAACCCATTTAGACAACTAGTCGACCTCCACAAGTATGTACTTCTTCCCTCGTGAAGATAGGAACGGCCCCATAAAGTCAATGCCCCAAACATCAAAGATCTCGCATACTTGGATGGCATTTTGGGGCGTTTCATCCTTTTGCGAGATTTTCCTGTGACGTTGACAAGAGTCACAAGATTTGACCAAGTCATGGGCATCGTGATAAATTATGGGCCAATAGAAACCGGAGTCAAAAACCTTTTTGGCGATGTAGTTCGGGCCATGATGTCCCATGGTAGGTCCATTGTGGCAAGCCTTGAGAATATCAACGACTTCTTGGCCATGAACACACACCGAATGACTTGATCCGCACATACTTTAAACAAGAAGGGTCGTCCTAAAAGTAATGCTTCATGTCTTTGAAGAATTTGTTCTTTGTTGGGACAACATCCTTTAACAACAAAGTTCCTGCATGGTAGTTTGCAAAATCGGCAAACCATGGGGTACTAGAATCACCATGAAAAGATACCATATTAAGTGTCTCGAGAGGAAATGTTTCATTTATTTCCTTTTTCTCGAGCACGCTTTGGTGAGGATTCTCTAATCGGGACAAATGATCGGCCGCGAGGTTCTTGGCTCCTTTTTCTTATCGCGGATGATGATATCAAATTCTTGAAGGAGGAGAAAGCATCGGAGCAATCTCGGCTTTGCATCTTGTTTTTCAAAAAGATATTTGAGAGCCGAGTGATCTGTATACACTATGCTTTTTGACAAGATTAAGTATGGCTAGAATTTCTCGAAAGCATACACCACAGCTAATAATTCTTTCTCCGTTGTGGTGTAATGTTCTTGAGAATCGGTCATAGTTTTACTTGCATAGTGTATAGACTGAAAATGTTTTGCTTTTTGTTGCCCCAAGACCGCACCTAAGGTAAAATCGCTAGCATCGCACATGAGCTCAAAAGGTAGGTCCCAATCGGGGTCAACTAATATTGGTGCTTTGTAAGTTTCTTCTTAAGAGTTTGAAAAGCTTCAATGCACTCTTTAGAAAAGATGAACGGAGTATTTTTCTCAAACCGCGTGACCAAGAAAACTCCGAACACCTTTGACGGTGGTGGGATGAGGAATCTTAGATATAACATCAAATTTAGCCTTATCAACCTCAATCCCGCTTTTTGAAATCTTATGGCAGAGGACAATGCCCTTTTGGACCATGATATGAGTTTTCTCCCAATTTAGACAAAGATTAGTGTCTTCACAACATTTAAGAATCTTATCCAAATGGGAGAGGCAAGTTTTGAAAGAATCCCCAAAGACCAAAAAATCGTCCATAAATATCTCCATAGTTTTCTCGATCATATCATGAAAAATGGCCATCATACACCTTTGGAACGTATCGGGAGCATTACATAAGCCGAAAGGCATGCGTTGGTAAGCAAACATTCCATAAGGGCACGTGAATGTGGTCTTCTCTTGGTCTTTCGGGTCGAAGGGAACTTGGAAGTAACCAGAGAAACCGTCAAGAAAACAATGGTATTTGTTTCCCGCTAATCTCTCGAGCGTTTGGTCCATGAATGGTAAAGGAAAGTAGTCTTTGCGGGTGGCGTCATTTAACTTTCGGTAGTCAATGCATACATGCCATCCCGTAACCAATCGAGTAGGAATCAACTCATTTTCATCATTTTCAACAACGGTAATGCCACCCTTTGGGCACACAATGCACGGGTTCACCCAAGGACTATCCGAGATAGGGTAAATCAATCCGCATCAAGGAGTTTGAGAACCTCCTTTTTATAACTTCATGGATTTTAGTATTAACCCTTCTTTGGTGTTGAACCACGGTTTAAAGTCGTCCTCCATTAAAATCTTGTGTGTATAAAATTCTAGGTTAATACCTTAATGTAGGGAAGTTTCCAAGCGATGGCTCGCTTGTGTGACTTTAAAACCTTTATGAGGCGGCTTTCTCCTCATCATTCAAGTCTTTAGCAATTATGATAGGTAATTTATCGATGAGGTGGTAAGTCCTTAAGTTCGACCTCAAGGATCATTAGAATTTTCAATATTTTGGTTTCTCAATATGAAGTTCTTTGGGAGGAGTGATGATGGATCATCATTAAGCAAATTATCAAGGAGAAGAATGTCTCCTCGGGTTAAATACATCATCATTAATTCCGTGAATTGAATCACAAGATAAACAAGCTTCAATATCTTCCAAAATGAAGTCACCTCCTCAAACGAAGTGAGTGATGAGTGAATTCGGCCGAAAGACTTCCTTTTCAATGAGAAAGCTTTACAACCCACTAGGCAGTGTACCTAATCGTTCCAATGTAGTATGGGTAAGCCCAGGGGGTTGATCATTCTCTAGGGGAATAGAGATGCTAGTAGAGATGTATGACGAGAAGGTGAGGTTAAGGGTGATTCTTTTTAGCTTTTTATATTTTTTTAGGAAAACAAGTAAAATCTTGGGGTATAGGAGTAGGGGTGGTACTTCTACCAATTTTAACTACTCATAATTTAAACTAATAACTAATGAAAAGGAAAAGATAAGCTATGGATCGATTGGTGTGTTCTTATGATAATTAAAAGTGTGTTTACTTAGATGTTCTTACTCCCTAGTTATCTCTTATTGGTCAGTTGAATTGTCACATCCTCATTCTAGTTGGTGCGTTGTATTCTGTGTTAGTCATAGTGCGATGCCTAATTCCCTAGTTCTATGAATCGTAGCTCTCCTCTAGACTATCCAAGATCGCCAAGTACCGTAGTATCTCCCCTGAATACTCTATTATCCTAAACCTACAACTCACGCAATAAACACAAGGATAACTCAAGTGCACTCTCAAGCTTTGTGCTATTTAGGATGTTCAAGCTCGCAACAATTAAAGAAGAAGCCAGTTTTCCTTACTCTAGCGTCTACTAATTAAAACAAGAGACAACCTAACAATAATCAACAACTATGTTTCATAGATCTAAGCAAACACAATAATAATTTAGTTACTCATGATAGATAAGCATGCATACACATAAACAATTGAACATTGGATAAACATGGTTATATAATGGATTAACAAACTTATCTCTTGGTGTAAAGAAGGGTTGGGAACCCTAAAATACTGCCCAAGTCGGAATATAAACGAACTAGGGTTTGCTCTCCAACATACTACCCTTTAAATGCAGAAAAATCTAATTCTATATATAGATTTACAAATGCGATGGCGTCGCCTTTTGATGGTGACGCCGTTGGTTGCCGTCATTGGGGTTTTGTTTGGCCCAAGTCAATGTTGGGACGGTGTCATGTGAGGAAGAGTGACGCCTTCTGGCTTCATAATGGACGTCGTCTTGAATTGGGTCTTGGACGTCTGGTGTAAAATAAAGAGTGACTAGAGATGGCAAAAAAATCCGTACCCGATGGGGACCCGATCCCCAAACCTGATTTTGACTGGGGAATCCCTGAGTTAACCGGGGATGGGGACGGGGATGGGGAATCCCCGAAATATGAAACCGGAGATGCGGCGAAGATGGGGATAACATAAATCCCCGACCCCGACTCCGATCTTTCTAGTGTATAAGTATTTAGAATTTATATTATCCATACTCGATTAACTTGTATATGTATATGTATATGTATATGTATATGTATATGTATATGTATATGTATATGTATATGTATATGTATATGTATATGTGTATGTATATATGTTTGTGAGTATCGACATGTATATTTATATGCATATGTGATATTTATAAAATCAAGTACCTTTAGAATTAAAAGCATAAGCACCAACTACATATTTACTTTATTTTGATCTATTAAAATTACTTTTACCTAAAATTACCTTAAATACACTAATGTATATAAAACCTTACAAGTTATTTTTACCTACACATCTTTCCTACACTTATTACAAATTATACACATTATATAAAAAAAAAAAAAGATATTTTGGTAAATCCCTCCCCCCTTGGCCGACCAAGGGGGAGGTAGCATTTAATGTTGGTAATTTTTTTTCTTCATTGATAGTATAGAGTTATACTCCAATACCTCATTCATTTCAATCATTCATTCTCACTTATTCAAGTCAAGTAAAAGTTGCTTTTCTCTCTTTGTTTCATCCTCCAAAAACCGGTTCTACAAGGAGATAAGAAGGGATCACAAAAATTTTTCAAGCTCAAGTTAAACAATCTAGATTACACTCTTATTAAAGGTTTTGAAATAAAAACCTAGGGTGTTTAAGTTAATCCTTGTTCTAATCACCTCATCATAGTAGCTTGTAAGCATATCACTTTCATTTTACATTTTCCTTATCATTTCATAAGTATTTCATCATTTTCTTAGCAAGCATGCAAGACTTGTGTTTATTTATACCATTTTACATCGATTTTTAGAGTTATATATATAAAAGTTATCCTATAATTTATCCCTTGTTATAGATTGGTCTTGATGATGTTTAGGAACCCATGACACCCTAAGAAGGTGTATGGTAGGATTAGTATAGCTTTGGAGTTGATTCGAAGGGATTGGAATAGGTTTAGTACGAGAAAAACTATTTTCGACAAGTATAAAAAGTGGTCTGATCTTGTTTTGTATTTCTGGAAAATCCGACAGTAGGCACGAATTTTGGCCTAGATATTTAGAAAATATACTTTAAAACGAATCCGTGGTCGCTTGAACGGATTAAAACGGAGTTATAACGAAGAAGTTATGAATTTTTCAAGTTTGACGATTTAAATATATATTTTCTGAAAATTTCAGCACACTATTATTGTTTTATTCGAGTCAAAAACGAGTCTTAAGCTTCATAAATTATTTCGACTTATCAAAAATATATTAGTATACTTTGATACGAAGCTAAGGACGTATAATACGTAGAAAACGGATTTGTAATGACTAAAATATACACGTTTTCATAAAATTGCCGTAACTCTCTTATTTAAGAAAAACTATATTATTTTTACGAGACAAGTATTACGGTAAACAAAACGACCATGTTGAAGGCTATTTTTAACGATGACGTAGAACTTTTTGTAACGGAACGTCTTCTAATAAAATCGAGATCACCAAGCATATTTTTCAAAACGACCAACCGTTTGTATAGCGGAGTTGTAATAAATTATTTACGGTTGCTTAAACTTTGCCGAAACTCACTTTTTAAACCACATTTGGACAAAATCATCATATTTAACCTCTATTATCTTTATGTTCGAGACCTTTATGACGAAAACTCATGTACTAAAACTTCTAGATTTTGATACAAGCTTTCCAAAACCGTTGAGTTCGTTTCTAACGCTCGACGTACACCATTTTACGATTAGTTTTTCGAGGCCATTTTTGTCACTTTCATGAAATTTCCTACGACATTATTTTACTGATTTAAAAGTTAAAATTTCACAATAAATCATTAATAAATTATTGTAGGATGACATTTTGACGTAAATACTTGTAAAGTAATTTAAGAATGGTCAAGACGTCAAAAGGATATTTTTCGACGATAAGTATTATTTTCAAAACTCGCGAATGGTGTAAATAACATACGAAATGCATGCATAACATTACATCATGACTTATTACATATCATATCATTCATAATAGGTCATTTTCGAGATTCACGCTACATTTCAGTGTATCCACTTTTGTCATCATAACCATTGCAATAGGTGAGTAATCACATCCCCTTTTTACCGTTTTTACTATATTTTGGGGCGAAATGCATGAACCATACTCGAACTAAATTGATCCCTACTTTGTGAACTCTTTTGGCTTGAACTTGTGATCCCGAAAGCAAATCCTTGAACTTAATTATGAAATTATGACTTAACTTATTCGTTTGTCCGAATAGATACATATGATACATATTGTTTTTATATTATATGTGATGTTACAATGTTGAGGATGCTTTACAGTTGAATTGAAATTGTAATGAATCTAATAATGTGCGATGTACGCACGTGTCTTAAAACACTTTATGAGTTAAATTCTTTATATTTTCGATGATGTGGTGGAAACTTTATGTTAGTTCATAAGGATTGAAAATCCCCGAATCCCCACGGGGATCCCCGATCCCCATTGGGGACGGAGATGGGGATGTAAAGCAATTCCCCAATGGGGATAGGGACGGGGATGGGGATGGAGAGTGAAAACGGGGATGGGGATGGTAAATACGATCCCCAACATTCCCCGCCCCGTTACCATCCCTAAGAGTGACGCCCTCCAGAATTAAAGCATGACGTCATCATGTTGTAGAAGCAAAATCACGTCTGTCCTATCACTTGAAATTTAATTATAAACCTCCTTAGCGACGGCGTCACCCTTTGGGTTGGGACGCCGTTAGATGCAGAAATTAGCCTTATTTCTTGACTTTGTCGTTTTCTTCATGTTTTCGCTCATTTTCGTCCAAAAGTGCTTGATTCCAGTATTTTACTTCCAAAAGACCTAAAATATGGAAAGGAACGATTTTAAGTAGTACCGGTTGTAAAATGTGTCGATTTAGGGCTTAAATGACCCCCCTAAAAACGTATGTTTTAAATCCTTATAAAATATCCCTACACTTGGTATTTGCTTGTCCTTAAGCAAATGTGCTTTTGGCCAATCAATTTATAAGTTAGGGGTCATGTAGCATTAGTTTAAAATATTTTACAAAAAGTACAAGCGCCACAATAGTCATAACAAGCATGAAAATTATACACTAGCACCTCACAAATGGTGTTTGGATTCTCTCATCTCTCGGGTTTATATAAAATATAACATGTAAGGAAATGGAAGATAAACACTCACTACCTGGCATAGTACATAGATTACCATAGGCTTGAGAATAGATCAAACCTCCACCGCTTTGGCGTAAACACCTAGGAATAACTATCTAAGAGGTCTTTACAAAGGGTTATAATGTTAGGCTTAGGGTAGGGAAGTAAAGGGTTTTGTTGGATATGGGATATTTAGTGGTGGCAAGTCAAAAATCTTATGTTACAAGCATGTAAAACGTGACATTTACTAAGCCAAGACTAGACTCACTAACACTAAATAACAACTTGAAACAAAATCAAAAGACATAAACTCAAAAACATAAACATAAAGATAGATGTAGGATAGTAGCTCGTATGTTTTTCTCATTTTTTTCATAGCTTTTTACTCTACCATCCTCTACGATAACATCAAACTAAAGGGATTTATAGGAGCATCCCTACACTTGAGTTTTATTTTACTAACTATAATTGACCCGATTTGAAAAGATCAAAATACTTGGAGTACTTAATAACGTAGACAAATGGAAATTGAATTTATCATTCCTTCCCGTTACTCCATAAAATATTACTTTAACCCATGAGTCCCAATCATCCCAAAACTATGTACAAAAGATATGACTCGACTTAGCAACCATGCAAGAAACTAGATGATTGAACTAAGGGTTTAAACAATGATTACAATAATGCACTAAAGATGAGTGCATACAAGGTGGGCTAAGGCGATTTGGGTGTAACATTTGGGGGTGGATTGTAAACAATTCTCTTCATTGATATTCCAGAAATAGAAACATAACGAGAACCATAAAAAGATAGGCTCTGAGGGGTTAACTAGGGGTATCGTGTACTAAAGATGAGTACATCGCAAGGGCGCGGGGAAAATTACTCAACCGATGTGGATGACGTAATTATGTTACAGGTTTAAAACAAGGATTATCCTAATGCCTCTTATCATTTAGTTAATCCTAACTACACGAATGTAGTCTCACTAGCGATCTCGGAATGCATCACAAAACAAGTTCTAGAATCTATTATGCTACCGGTACACTCACTAAGCATTAAAGATGAATGGTTTTATTCCTATAGATCTAGGGGCGAACCTCACATTTTTAGGGTGGAATTTGAGTGGTATACGACTTTTGTGCTAGTCATTTGATTCCTATCTATGAGACGCTTTATTAAGACTAAAGTTTTACTCGTAAATGCCATAAAATTTTTTAAATTTGGTGCTAAAATTACCCTAACAAATATTTCTCATAGTTTATTATCACAAATTACTAAGGACAAGACAAAAATCAAATGAGTGAATAGTTTATGAGTTCCCGTTTTATTCTCCCTCCCTACACTTAAACTGACATTGTCCCCAATGTTCCACTAAAGTATCAAAGTTATAATAAAGGAAGGTAAATAAAAGAGAAAGAAACTAGTACTCCCTGATTAGCTCGGTAGGATATGTATGAAGTTGCGGTTAAATCCTCCTCCAAGAAGAATGAGCAAGTAACAAGTGCTTCCATCATGTACTTCTTCTTCTTGTCTAATATAACCTGCACACTTATAAGAAAACGAAACGAAGCCTCGCATAAAATCGGCGGTGTAAAATATATATATAAAAACTATACTAGAAAGCAAGTAAGATATAATGCTTGTGGAATGGATGTTTGTAGATTTTTTGGAAAATTAAGAATTGGATGTTTCCAAAAATTACAAAGTTAGACAGAAAACGAAATTGTGAATCTGTTTATACATTTCCTGACGCTGTCAGACTTTAGTCCCGACGTCGTCAGGTTGTTCTGACAGAAAGGGCCTGGTGCGTTTTCCGAAAAAATTCTGGAAAAATTACTTCTTTAAAGACCTGGTAAAATTCCTGCAAAACATCCATTATGACTCGATACAAGCATTTGACTATAACAAATATATACGATTTCAATTATTGTTAATCTCATGTTCATGCAAGTTCAAAAAACATATGTGATCTTCCCTACGCTTATCTTTTTATAAAATACCTTTATATGCAATTAAGACGAAGTTAAAAACAAAATAAAGCATTTTCACAAAATAAACATGAGAATAAAGCAACAATGAAAAAGATATATGAAACACACAAACAAAATTGAAAAACAAACAAGCAAACAATTAAATATGGGTTGCCTCTCAAGAAGCACTTTTCTTTATTTATGAGTCTTGTAGCTAGACTCGAAGTCATACCCTACATCATCTCATGCACGCTCACGTGCCCATATCTAAGCCACTCTAATGTTCTTTCATCTTGTTTGAACTTCGAGTGTTAACAAAGATAGTGTGAAAACACAACTCTAATTCTTACAAAGGCCGTTCTCGAACCGGAGTCCCACAAGTGAGATAACGCGATGTACCGAGGTACATCTACGGTTCAGATGAGTCACGAGGTACACAAGCGTCGCCACTCACGATCAGACCGCTTGAGACACACTCCGCGTAATCCACGGGAGTTACTGGCGTGACCGACTGCCGTCGTCGCATTTGATGTTGACCCGGCAGGAGTTTCCATTCAATCACCGAGGATCACAGCAGAACCTCTCATAAATGTTCTCGATAGATTGCTAAGATCCGTGAAGGACTCGATATGAACCATCGATGATCTTATTTGTTGATCAACAAGTGATGAAATGTCAAGTGTCCCTAAGAGATCTTTTGATGAATCTCGTAGCTCTAGACTCAATAGTGCGTTTTGGTTTTCCCGAGCGGAGACTAGGAGAGGGTCTCTTCTTCAATACCAACGATCTCTAAGAGAAAGCCAATAGTTTATGTAGGGTTCCCGTGAGAATGAAACAGCTCGCTGAGAGAAACTTGAGTGGCTAAGAAGGTTTAGTGCATGCGCCACCGGGTCCATGACGACTTTTAATCTTCAATACCGGGCCACCGAGTGACAACCAAGAGCATGTGAATTGAACTCGTGTCCGCTTCTAAGTTGAATAACTGAGGGCTATTTCTTTTCACCCTTTACTTTACATTTCTTTTGATTCTTCAACTCCTTCTTTCTCCGATTCTCATTTTCTCCTTTTTACAATCATTCCTAAGGACTTCTAACACTAACTAATGGTAGAGTCCTTGGTAGATCCCTCCCGCTCTGGCGGATCATAGGACGGTTATTCCTAACCTTAGTCACCTTATAACTCCATGACTAACCTATGTTGCCATAAAACCATTTTGTACCATCGAAAAATTAAATCTCTCACAGTGTTTATTAATGAAAACATTTTAGTACCACCGTAGAGATATGATTTTGCATAAATACTCCCCTCCACATGTGCTTAATAGTTTAATGGTTTAAATGCACATTGAGGAAAGAGCGCGACATTTTGAATTGATCCACCGAGATAGACAATCCTCGCGAGACACGGTTACGTTGCATAGTTAAAGAGTTACATTATCGCCTTTAGGTGACAACTAGCTCTAATAACTACCTTGAAGGTGTAGACAAACCTCGAAAGGTTGTCATACCTGCCGAGTTCATGTCTACCAAGAGTGTCTCGAATGGTACTTTCTACTTGGACAAGTCCTTCATAGACACGCTTACATTACTAGCGAACTAGCTTGAAATTATTACCCGTCCAGACAAGTCTTTTCGAGTTACTACGCTTTAGTACCGCCAATTCGTTGGTTAAGTCCAAGTACATGATTCATTTGCATTTTGCACAACATATTTCTTATCACATAATTTTCCCCTCAAAAATGGCATATTAAATGTTATTTTTGAAAAGTTGACAATAAATATGACCATTTCGAAAGTGTTATGGAAGATGACCACTATGAACAATTTGTGAACAAAGTTTTAATTCAAATACTACCCCTCAACTAGTGATATAAACGGTTGAGGTTTTGAAAATCATATGGGAAGTACTTGTCCTTTGAGCAAAACCTTGAAAAGTGAAAGGTTTGATAGGTTTTACTCAAAAGTAAGAAGCTTTCGCTCCTTTTATAAGGATTGTGGCAATCAAGCGTACTACGTGGTCCTTTCTTGACAATTACGGGTTGTACATCGTTATGTGTGCACAAGCCATAGACATATATCATCACACATCCAAAATTATATGAAAGAAACAATTCAAGGGTACCGTGAAGTGCGGTGATGTTCCTGTGAGTACGAACAGGTATGCTGATAGCCGGTGATGTTGATCCCGGTCGACCACCAACAAAGCTTTCCAACGCTCGAATCGATCCCTTCTCGAACAACCATTCATCAATCATGGTGATGATCCTTCTCACATTCCTCCGATCCCGAGAATTCCATCGCTTAGGTTCCCAATGTTTTCACGTGATATCCTTCAATCGATAAGCTAATCCGTCCCAACCATCTTCGAGTATGATCTCCAAATTTGTGAAGCTCATTACACGCCATCAAGCAATTGCGATGAAGTTCATCGCGATAAACGACACCAAACGGTCTCATTGATGAGCGTTAATTGTGATAGCCGGTTGATATCGGAAGATCAAGCCGTGGTGGAGTGAAGTTGACACGTGTCGATATGATTCAACCAAGTCGAGATCTTCAACACGCTCTTTTATGACTATGCGTCCGATGAAAATGAGCAAAGGACTTGATGAATTCACGCTGTATTTCGTTGAAAATTGTCTCATGCGACCCTATACTTTTGCAAGGTACATGTCTTCAATATCGCTGAGAGACAAATTCTCAAAGTCGCCTTCACGAATGCATAATCCCTTTCATCCCGTCTTTTGACCACAATCTTCTTGAGAAAGGTGTAGTCCTATTTGGAAGAAAGACCAACATATTGGATGGTACCGATGTCTTTAGTACTAAACATCGCCATGTTGTGACTTCGAACCCGATGTGTTCAGTAGTTGATTCGTCGGCGCTCGCCAGCGATGAATCCCATACAATGCATCTTGGCCGTATGCTTCCACCGTGTTGGAGAACAAGTGAGTGGCATGTTCCTCAATGGCAATGCGGTTTGAGTAGATAGTCGCATAGGAATGGAAGTGTCAAGGATGTAGCATATTTCCTTGAACCATCGCCACCATGGAGAAGAAATTCCGTGTCTTTGTTGAAGAAATATCGAAGGGAATCCGTGGTTCATCTGGTTGGCCAATGGTCGGTAGAGGTTTGGTCCAATCGGTGTAGTATGGAGGGTTGTCCTTTGTGAAGTCAATGTTTGCTTCCGGGTTGAGCCAATCCATGTTGTTAGACATAGCTCGAGCAATGTTGTCAAGGTGATATTCACCTTGAGGGCACTTTCAGAGTCGTCTTTTAGAAGTTGAAACGCTTCATTCTTGATTCGCTTCAACTCGATTTGCCATTTTCTTCACATGGAACGTTTCTTGCAACAGCTTTTGCATGCTCCAATGTAGAACCGTCACCGATCTTGACCTTCATCGTGGTAGGAGTTTGATTGACAAGTGTGGAGAACCATTCAAATTCTTCGGTTTTATCATCATCTAGCCATGATACGACTTCAGCCGAGTCGTATTCTTCTTCTTTTAGAGCTTTCATCATAGGGCACAAGTGCGTGAGTCTTCCCTTTCCTTTATCACTTGAGGACTTGAGGTTTAGGTATCAAGGATTGTCATCCTTTGCGCTTCGTGAGTAGGTAATCTCTTCATCCGTGTTAGTACCTTGAGCTTTCGTCAAAAGCTTTTTGCTGTTCGGGCTTGGGGATTGGGATGGGAGTAGCCTTAGATGGAACAATCCTCTTTGAAGGAGGGTTCTCTTGGGAACTTCCTATGACTCTCTATGCTTAATGCACTTCCAAAGATCGCCACTTCGGTTCTCCGGTAGGTGTCCAAGCCTTTTCATCAAGATGGCCAACTTTTCCTTCTTTCACGGCTACCCAATACCTTTTGTATGTTTCCAACTTTTGATTTCCTTTGTAAGAAGGTGATCGGGCAACTCAAGACCCTATTTCTTCAGAGACGATTCTTTGATTCTCGACAGATAGTATGTGCTCGATCAAGATGTCATGATTATCCGGTCATTGAGTCTCCGGGATATCGTGATGAACCCAAGAGCTCTCTGGATCAACAGCTTGGTGTATCCGACATAGGAATTTTGGAGCCAAGCTTCTTATGAAACAACATCATGTCTTCCCATAGCAAAGGCTTCAATTATAATGTCCTTCTTGTTGATCAACGACTGAAAATTTGCAGCTCCATGAGCTTGGGATGCTCATAGCCACCGTCACGACCGAGACCGATTTGGTGATGATCATATAGAGTGTCCTCCATGGTTGAGGAATATTCTTCACCCACGTGAGAGTGCTTAGTAATGATTCTGTAGATTCATCATAACCAATATCTATCAAGAATTGCGTGATGTCTCTTCAAGAGAGTAGCAAAGAAGTCGGTTGGAGCGATGTCCGAATGATGAGAACGGCTGTAAGTCATCGGGAGTGATAGTGACTTATTTGTGATTAAGAGTCACATTCACAAGATTTTGACCATGATCCTCCGATAGAATCCCGAATTGTTGAATGTAGACCTCTCGAACCGTGGCAGAAAGCAGAGCATGTTCGTAGGGATGATTCCCGAGAATATCCACCGCAATGAGACAAGAAGATTCCGAGCATGCGAGGGTGTCAAAGTCAACCCTAAGGTTGTTCTTTCCAAGCTTTGATAACCCTCCGAAAGATATCGCAATTGTAAGAACTTCGATGCATCCACATTCATTTGTTCACCATGTCGTGATCTCGAAATAACATTAGCCAAAAGAACCAACATATCGAAAGACATAATGTTAGTCAATGTAAGGTCTTATTGTCTAGTTATTGAATGTACAAGTGTCAATGATTGTTACGAGTCCTAAGTCACTTGTTTGTCCAATAGTCCAATGACGCCGTGAAATGTTTCATGAGTTAGTTAACTTTAAGTTTTAAAGTTTATGTTATCACTTATTGTTCACAACATATCAAACATTTGAGTTTATTAGTGACATTATTGGTTTCGTGATGATATGATTAGTTTATTAACAAGTTTGTACACGTAACACTTCATAATGAAGGTCAATCCGTGCTTAAGTGTAGTTTGGCAAAGTTAAGCGTGGCAAGAATGACATATGCGTGAGACGAAAGCTTACGCGTAGGATCCTAACTTACGCGTAAGAAATGTTACGCAGCGAGGAAAAGGGGACCTTATGCGAGAGCTTACGCCAGAGCATATATATACCTTACGCCGTAAGGCTTACTCGTAAGAGTAGACCTTATGCGAGAGGTCATTGCTTAAGCATATCCTTCACGGTGATACGCAGTAGTCCCATTGTAGAACCTTACGCGTAATGGTTATGCGTAGAATTATTCTTACGATAACTTGACTACGCGTAGGGTAATCCTTATGCGTAGAGAATCAAATGACCTTGATTCTCAATATTGCGTAGCAAAGCTCGAAATAAATTCATCAAATCATCAAAATTAACACAAAACATCATTCTATAACAGATCATGGCATGAAAGCATATCAAACAGTTACGCGTGAGAAAACCTTACGCAGAAGCCAAAACCCTAATAGTTCATAGTTTACGATAAAAATTTTAGCCATAGGATTTGCACCAAAGTGTTTCGGGAGGTCTAAGAAGCGATAGAGTATGTTTATCCAAGTTTTAACATCAAATAAGCCATGAATCAAAATACCCAATTGTATGAACTAGAACCCTAATTTTCAATTAATGATTCCATAGTGTTTCGGGTGATTTGGTTTAAATATGCTCAATTCAACTTGAAAGCAACCTCATACAACAATCTTTATCACCAAAACGTTCTCATTTGAAAACACCCAATTTAACGATAAACCCTACTTTTGAAAATCAATCAATTCGTGTTTCGGGTATGTTTAAACGATGAAAATGTATTCATTGATGTAATAAAACATTTTGGCACTATCCTTTCACTCACAAACACACAAATTTGATCATGTGTTTATACTTTACGCCAGAGAACACAAAAACCCTTCTAGGCGCAAATCTAACCGTTAGTTTGAAAAACGATTCAAAACCCATGTTTAGATTGTTGCAAAGAATGTAAAAACACTTACAAATTGATGATCGAAAGCACGGATTTGTTAAACGATTTTGGATCGTGGATGATATATAGATGAAAGTAATAAATGTGAAAGGATAAAGTTAGGTGGAGGTATTTTATTAAAAATGACTTTGTGCATTTGGCAGTTATAGTCCCTCCACCTTTTCCTTTTTCAAACAAAGCCATTTAACTTCCATTTTGGTTACCAAAGAAAGATTTTTAATAAAGAAACTTGACGACACTCCCCCTCGACTTAAGAAATAATGAAAGGTTATAAATTTAGTCCGAGGAGTGTCATTTAACCAGAAACATTTACCACCATTGATAAAAGAAACAACCGGGATAGATAACATGCAAGTTGATTCGCTTCCAACAATTAAGTTTAATCACACAAGCTAACCACTTGTGAATGGTCAACCGTAATAAACTTAAAACAGCTCAGAAAGCAATGCAATTAAGATCTGGAGAGTATAGTGGATTCCCGGGTCGTTAAGTCCCACGGAGACTGAATGGTGTTTAAAAAACTTTCAAATGTCGAATAATCACTAAGGATAGTGATTAGTAAGGATTTTTGAGAATAATTATACTACTGATTGATTGGAATGATATTTGGATACGTAATTGTAAAGCACAACAATCGATTAAAGAAACGAACACGCACGCTTATTAAACTACGAAACGTACAAAATAAAAAGTGAGATCTAAGAAATAAAAGACCTAAAAATATGAAAATGATATTTTGGAATCCTAAAATAAAAGAAAATTATTAGAAAAATAAAATTATTTTTACAACTATTTATTTAATTATTATTAATTTAAAACTATTTTAATTATTTAATAATAATCTAAAATAGAAGAAAATATGAAATAAAGCTAGAAAAATGAAATTATGACTTAGAAAAATCTAAAATATTATAAAATTATTTTAAAATTGAAATTATATTTTTACACTTTTATCTATTTATTATTAATTAATTACTATTTAAAATACACTTAAATACAAGAAAATATAAAATTAACCTCGAAAATAAAATTTTAACTTAGAAAATCTAGAATATTATAAAACTAATTTTAAAACCGAAAAGATATTTTTATGCTTTTTATTAATTTTTTTATTAATTATTTAATACTTTTAACTATTTTAAATTCTAATAAATACTAAACAAGATGAGAAAATTATGAAACTTTTTCTAAAAATATATTATGATGATGTAAAACTAAGAAAATTATAAAACACAAATTTCTTAATAATAAGTCGAAAAGAAAATCAAAAGCTAATTTCTATTAAATAAACGCTATCACTATATTTAAAATGATGTTTTGTGGTTTTATTTTGAAAACTATTATACTACGATTATAAGCTACTTTAATGAAAACAAAAATTTTACAAACTTTAAAATAAGCTTTTTAGAGCTTATAAGCTCAACGATGTACTTATGAGCTTATTTGATGTTTTAAGCTCAAATAAGTTTACAAGTCGAACAAAAGTCAAATAAGATGCAAATAAGCTAGTGCTACTTATATTAAGCTAGAAAACACAAAAATACATAATGAAAAGCTACTAATAAGAAAATAAGCACTTATGATAATCCTTGTACCAAACAGATCCTGGAGTTTTGTAGGCAATTTAAGCTAAGGAAATAAGCTTAAAAGCTCAAAACAAAGACCGAGTCAATGTCGGGTTGGTGGTCTATCCAAAAGTCCAAGCTCACTTACTATGGTTCACTAATGAGCTTGTGAAGAGCTTGAGAAAAGCTTGTTAGCATTGGGTATTAAGTGTATACAAGAAAATGGGACAAAGAAAAAGCTATATGCAGCCCTAGCAAATAAGCTACAAAATGGAAAATTAAGCTTGGGACTTTGATATGGCTAAGTTAGCTTCACAAAAAGCCAAATTTCACAAGCTATGGGTAACTAGAGAGCTTTTTACAAGCTTGTGAAAATGGTAGTGAAACTGTGCACATGGCACATTTTTGAAATAGGGTCTGAAATAAGCTAAAAGATAAGCTATTAAATAAGCTAATTAGGAAATATAAAAAATACTAGGATAAAGCTGAGCAACTATATTTTAACATCCCAAAAGCTAAAATCTTAAAACTCAAAATTAAGTCCTATATAAAAGTTTCTAGTTTATTCAAAACGACTTAAACCGAAAATTGACTTTTAAGTTACAATAAGAAGTTGACTTTTATGAGCTTTAAATTGAATCTACTCACCGATTATGTTATGTTAAGCTATAATAAGGTTGAAATAAGCTATATTACCAAGTTATAAGTCGCTTTGATGATTTTTACACTATAACTCCTAACAGCTTAATGATTTAAGTGAGATTAAGAGTGATTTTGACTATTTTTACAAACAAGCACCGATTTTCTTTGTTGCAATGAGTTATTTAGACCTAGTTTGACAAACAACAAGCAATAACACTGCCTTGAACACTCTTTAATACAGCTTAAACAAGCTAATCCAAGCAACCTTTAACTAGACTGTTTTGAGATTTTTCAAAGCAAAACACGATTAAGACCATGCCATGGATTACGTGATCTTATAATATCATATATTAAAGCTAAATAAGCATTAAACAATAATACTAACAACATGAAACTAAGAAATTCCACTTATGCTATTTTAACTGTTAAAATAAAACTTTTACTAACTACAAATTAAAGAGAACAAGTAATCGGTTTTATTGCTTAATTATACTTAACTAATGTTAATGAACATGAAGACACAGATTTAAGCTTATAAATGTCTTACATGTTGAAATGCCAAAATGGATTAAAAGGCTTACAAATTGGATCCAAGCACAAGATCGAGAACCGAGGCACACAAACACATCCTATAGCTTCCCAATAAGCACTAAACCCAAGGGCAATCCTTTATTAACCCGCCCAACTTTGATCACCATCTCCATTGCTTTTTATTTTTAACTAATTTTTTTGGTATTTTTCTTTTGCTTCTAAACCGACTTTTAAAGTATCTAATAGCTTTAGAAGCTACCTAGGAGCTTAAGTGAGCTTATCACCAAGATAACAACTATTAACAACATTTGATCATTTTGAGATTTTTTGAACTAGGAAAATTTGCATAATCGAAATTGGAACTTAAACACCAAATTTATTATTGAAAAGATTGACAATACATCGAACTTGAGAAAAGCAAGACTTTAAAGGTGAAATTACACTTGAAAGCTTAATCTAATTAAAACGACTTAAGAAATTAAAATTACACTAGATAACTTTATACATTGCTTCTTCCTTGCTTTATAATGATCATTTAGAGTCTTTGTCGACCTCGAGCAATTCCCACTCTCTCGAGCCATTGGATCTTCATAAGTCATCATATTCGCCCATTTGTCATTTTGGCGCCAAAATAGTCATGAGCGTAAGAAGTGGTTTGAAGCAATTAAAGAGTTTTGTTGGATGTGGAGTGGAGGGAGTGGGTATACAATTGTTAGGGTGAGGTGGAAAGGTGGAAACCACCTCGGTTTTGGTTTTACGCCTCGTCGAAGATGAACAGAAACGTGGTCATAGCGCCGACTTTATTTGACTATGTTGATATTAATAAAGGGGGTCAAAATGGTATATTGACCGGTTCAGGGGTTCTTTGGGGTTTCGCTTGGGTAAAATACAAAAGGGTCCATTTGGTTTGTTTAATACAAGGACCATTGTTGTAAATTCGCAAACTTGAGGGACCAAATCAACTTTTCCGATGTTAACACAAGGACCAAACTTGCCATATATGAATAGTACAAGGATCACTTTTGATTATTTTCCATTTTTATAAATCCAAGGACTATTTTTGACACTTTTTAAACTCGAGGACCTTTTCGCCATTTGCCCAAAGATTCATTCAAGGACCATTTTGACAATTTAAAATATTTCAGGACCTTGAATGATAAAACTCCATATTTTTGGATTCCGTGGACTAGATTTGACAACTTTTGAAACTTGGGGACTAAACCGCCAATTATGCAAACTTGATATGTTTTTCATCCGATTTTGATATTTTGCATTTAAAACACATAAAACACTTATTTGTGATATTTTATCATTTTGATGCATTTCGAGTGTTTTCGATGTTTTTGCATTTAAA